>CAODLS010284026.1:0-10542 GCA_948243855.1 Flueggea neowawraea | reverse complement strand
AAAAGGAAGAACAAAAGAATGGCATCTAGTTTGCAGCAATGGGAGTCAGACCCTCTGTTTTCTGCTGCAGAAGTGGTTCAAGATTCCGTTGACAGGTCAGATTTCAGAGTTATTTCCCATGCTCTTGGAAGCACTTTTCGTTTAAATATGTTAAAAGCTGAAACCTTTATGTTGTTTTTATAGTTATCAAACTGGTTTTGAAGGAATTGAGTTCTGAATTTTCGTGAGAATTAATTGTTATTTATGAAAAGAAGTGCTGGGTAGTTTGCTTGGTGAGGATGAGTTTTTGGTTATTATTACTATATTGGTTAATACTTATATTGTTCTCTTTGGTGTTTGTGCTTTTTATGTCCCTGGAATGCATATTAGTTACACTAAATAAAGAAAAGGGTTATTGATAAAACTCATAAACGAGCTACTCCTTACTCAAGTTTTCAATGAAGATCACGTAACATTTCGTTGATTCATTCTTTTTTTTTTTTCCTTTTTTTTTTAAAAATTTTAGAATTATTTATTTGATTATCACAATTTTTCAATTCTCACAATTACGACCTAAATGAAATGTGAAACTCTTGAGCAGTCTAATTCCCTTATCAATTCTGTAAATTCCAAGGGACTGAGAATTCATTATTCCAAGGGATTTACTTGTCTATGTTTCCTTCTATTCAATCTTTTAGGTGCCAGAATTCACCTCGACGGTTATACTAGGATGCTATTAAAGCCCATATGCGATGTATAAACTTCTGTAATCATAACATATTTGTTTATTTGAGTATAAACTAAATTTCTTTCTGAAAAAGAGAAAGGGAATTATTAATTCCACAAAAGCAAAAGAAACCCGTATGTTGTTTGGAAGCTCTATAGAATTTTGGTCATTGATTATGTGGCACAGTGAATGTAACATGTCGCTGGTGTTTTTTGTTGTGAAGATGGCTTCCGTTATGTAATTTTCATTGTTTTCCATCTAGTTCATGTGATTATTTTGAGTATAGGATGGAATTGTTGTATTGCGTCTCAATTTTGTGAAAGGCATTGTGCCTGGAACTGTCGATTGCTGTTCGTGCTGTGTCAGTTTTTTAACCATTTTCTTTATTTTGAAATTTTTCTAGGGTTAGTAAAAACACCATTTTTTGCTTCTGTGGTTCCTATACATTCAACTATTACTGTGAGTGTTCTTGTGGCATTTCATGTTCTTTTGTATATGCGAGAAACATGTAATTTACATTTAAGATTGTTTTACATTGTTCAGGATGGAATCAATTTTCCGCCTTCTTTCGCATGAGCAAGATCTTATCCAAGTGGATCATCCTGATACCAGGCTGCTTACTTCGATAGAATATCATAAGCGTGATCTCACAACCATTCTTGAAACTGCAAAATGGCATGTATTTCTTATATTGTGAGTTCTATATATGCGTTATTATTAATTTGGCTGATCCTGGTTATTTTGTTGATCAGTTGGAAGATTTTGAAAGAGCCGTGAGCTCATTGTCTGTAGCAGATAAAACTCGAACCAGGGAAGATGTTGTTTCCCAGCATTGGCAATTCATTGGAGCTATCAAGGAACAAATATATAATGTGGAGAAAAGTTTAGATGGTGCTATGATGGGAGAGTGGATGAGAAACTCTGAATGGGTTAATTTTAATGGTCAAGACAGAGATGTATTGGCATCATTTCTTGCAGGCGGAAATCTTACCGACTATTTAAGTCATTATGACATGGAAGATAGTAGCATCATGAGAAGATTTCTTGATCCCACTTCTTCCTCGAGCCTAAAGGGTGATGAAATCACCGAGTATGATGGCAGAGAATTTGATAATGTGAAAATAAATGGAGACATGCATACGGATCATTGCATAGAAAATTTGAAGGAGAAAATGGGCTCTAATTATGCTTCAAGACTAGGTTTAGATGTGATTAATTCTGTCGATGAGAGGCATGGTGATAATAACCATCTTGACCTTGAAGCTAATGAAACTGCTCATAGGAACCTTTATGGTGGAAACAAGTTAAGGGCATTCTATAACAGAATTAATACCCTTGGTTTATTGAACAATCTATGGTCTACAAGTGGGAACAGGGGTACTAGGAATTATATAAAGAGGTTGAAAGATGGAGAAGAGCAAAGGCATTTGCCAACATATATTGATGCTTCCTATTCTGCAAAGGTACAAGGATAACAATATCATGAACATTACACTGTGATGCCTATTTATCACATATATAATGCCAATTACCTTGCTTCACTTTGACAGGGCCAGCAAAAAGGATTAAGGTCGGGATTTGGATATAGAAGAATACAAGCTATATGTGCTAACTTTCTAGCAAATATAATGCAATTAGGCACTTGCTTTGTAGCTAGAGATCAGAGATTTCCTTGTCGTGTTCAAGTTAATCAACATTCAATTCAAATGTTTATTTTAGCAATTGTTATTCTCATATTCCTAGGTAAACAAATTACCTATGTCTATCACTTTCTTTCATTTTAGTGATTCCAATACTTTGTAAAGTATAAACTATTGAAATTGGAAAATTATAAACTATCATGTTAATTGGGTTGCATTAAAGTCATACACAAGTTTAAACCCAGTTATTTAGATAAATAGTGGATATAAGGAATTTTGTATATATTGTATTGCCAATATAACTACTTTGTAAAGTTTTTGAACTAGAAAGATGACATGATCACTTGTTGTTTTCTCTTACCTAGGTTAGATCTTGTGTGTTGTCTTTCTTACTATGTTCTTTGTGCAGGCATACTGCTGTTCAGAATTGTTGGATAGCAGTCATTTATAGTTCTACAATCTACGGATACAAGCAATATAACGTACTTGGCAACGAATGAAATATCTAGTGTCACAACCCTCAAACTTTGCGTGCGAAAAGGTACACGTATTTGTTCCTGCTGAATTTGTAGCTGCTACTTAACATGAAGCAGCACTTTGTTGCTCATGGAAGGACACGATTATTTGGACTAGTGATGCATATCTAGAGCGTAAATTTGTTTCTCTTGTGTTGATGTTGATGCTTATAGAATGGCTTTGCGGATGGCATTTCATAGTTGCAAAATCTGTTATGTTGTAATGTATAAACATCAGCATGCTCACTCTTCAATTGAGTTTGCTCATATTCTTGTTTCTTCTGCGTTGAATGCGTAAAGCATTTTCTTGCTCAGGGGCAGAAGTGACGTGTTTCACTTGTTATTCTCATATTGCTCAATGAAAAGTATGGGCATAACTAATGATAATTGGATAGTAATCTGCAGATATATTTTGTGAAATGATTGCGCTTCTAATATTTCGTTGTGCATATTGGTCTTGAGCAAATTTTAGTTATCAAAGATTTAAATCTGAATGCACTTGTTGGAAGACGAGAATCGCTTGTAAACAGAAAAGAAAAATTACAAAAAATAAAAATAAGGCACCTTTTTCTGTAACTTTTTTTTTTTTATAATTTTCCAAGGTTAATGAAATTCAAACTCAATTACCATAGATTACAAATTCATATACTGCATTACATACAAGTACTTACAAAACCTGTGCATTGCATAAAACATTTGTTTTTACAATGAAATTCAATCGTCAAACTAAATGTTGGTATTGATTATTTGGTCGCTAGTTATTACACCTTGCTGTGTCAAGAAAATCCGGATGAGACGTTTGGCTGTGGTGTGCAATGAGAAGGGTCGGAATCCAGCAACAGCCATATGAAGCTGTATGAAGCTTGAATCTTTTGAATGTAACAAATGTAAACCAATGCAACTATACAGCTATGGCTGTGCAATGAATATACTCTAATCTTGCTCTCTCAGTAACTGCAATTTTGATCAATGATAGATGCTGCAAGGTCCAGTCCTGAAAACAGACAGGATAATCAGAAAATTTTGAAAATCAATAGAGCTTCATTAAAAGTAAAGTTCATTCTCTGAGAAAATGTGTGTGCATTTTATGATTTTGCCATTTCCTCTAAACAGTTAAACAAATGTCTTGCAATCAACTGGGAAAATGGTAGACTCTGACAAGAGCTATAACATTAGTTCATGCACATCATTTAAACTATCATACAAACTTACCAAAACAAGACTATGATGCAGATGTCAAACCATATTTATGTATATTCAGGCAAATAAAACACATGATATGTGCATTCCTAAACATGTGATCAAAGAAAAAAAAAGAGTGGAAAGCTTTACCAGCATCAGCATCTTCTTAGTCTGAGTTCTCAAGTTCTCGGAATCTCTTCTCCCATTCTCGGGCTTCAAAATCTTGCTCAACTACATCTCTATCAGTGCTATAGACAATACGATCCTGCCCTATAACCGTTCTTTGGGCCATATCCCGGGCACTCAAAAGCTGAAGGAAGCAAAAGAACATTTAGATCTCGTTCCATAAAGAACTAAACTACAAGAAAAGCAAGCACGAGAACTAAGCCTCCAAGAAATAATAACACCAAATAAATTTGTGCAGACGATATTGAAGGCATTAGATGAAATAAGGATACAAAATCCGATGATCTTTGGCTGGAAAGGCATTAGGATTTTGATTATTACTTGTAGAGTACAAAAGAAAAATATACAATTCAGCAATGTTATACTCCACAAACCAGTGGAAAATCTCCACTGAAGTGGTTTGTAGTTCAGTTGGTTAAGGCAAACATCCACAAGGATGAGATGCCTCAAGTGTTACGAACCATGATAACACACATCAAAATTGGTTTTTAGGTACTTGGTATCTTATTATCAAGAACAGAAAAACTACCTACTACGTACTGACAGCCCACAGGATTCACATGATGCTTATTGAAAGGGGAGCAACATGTGATAAATAATGGAATAGCTTACCTTACGCCTTAGTGAGAGATCAGGCATGTCAAGCATTTTAGCAAATTGTTGTCGTGCTCGATTTCTCTCCTCTATTTCAGAATTTTTCTTGAGCACGAGGAACCATCGAATCAGGGGAATTGCAAAGAAAGAACCAGCATATATCTGGAAATTTATTGTTAGAATTGCAAAACCATTAATCAAAAGAAAACCAATGCAAATTAAGACCACAGAATCATGTCAACATCGCATTGCATATAAAGCTCAAACAAATGAACTGAGAAATCATTGGGCCAGAAAAATAACTTTACATATATAAATAAACATAAGTTAGAAGCAACCAACAATCCTGGAATAGTTGCAATCAATTATCACGTCCATGTACCAGTTAAAACAAGTTCAGATTCTTAAAGAACAGCTTCTTTAAACATCTAGACTCCATTCCCAATGAAAAAACTTTCCATGGAGGGTGGTTGGTTATAATATAGGAACAAAATGAGACAGACATTAAGTATTGAAAAGCAATAATAAAGGAGAAAAAAAACTCGAATGCTTATGTAGTAAGATAAAGTAAAATGGATTTTCAATCACCAGGATCTTTTATTTAAGTCGACTGACATAAAAGCTTAAATAATAGGTCATAGAGCAGAAGCAAAATTATCCACATTTCACACAAAAACATTTACATAAATATAATTGACAAAAGAGAAAACTGCAAGTTATTCATTTGGGAAGCAGAAAGAAAGCCACACCTGAAGCAGAGGAAATATGTCAGAAACAAATTTAATGAATCCACCTTGTGTAACAGAAAAATCCCTTCAGATTAAAATAACAATGGAGATATCAGTGAGATGGAAAATGAAAATATCAAGCAAAAAAACTGATTGCAGTATTATCATACTTTAACATGGCACCAAGAACAATGACTCCAAATAGATTAATGCCACCCAGTCCAGCAACCAATGCTCTCTCAGATCCAATAGTTTTACTGATAAAACAAAAACCAAACAGCACCAAGGAACTCAGTACAAAATAAATATTATCAAATGCGTAGACCAGCTAAACAAGAAAATAAAGAACCTGAATTGACATTTTCGCTCCTTGAGAAACTTGTCAACACCACCAACCCAATCTGCCCATCTTCTCCCAACAAATTCCTTCCTCCCACTTCTTTGGGATGAAGCTGTACGTTGAAGAGAAGGAAAACGATACACAATATTTCCCTGCATAACATGCAATTAGGATGCATCATTAAGTGGTACGATCCCAACCATTCAAATTAAAATTGTTATCAACCCCTGCACCACAACGCATGAAGATTTTGTTGTTGCATGATATTCTACAATTTAAACACAAGCACTAATGGTATTTATAGAACTCATTCCGTAGCATCTACAAGAATCATATGCTTGAAAACGTAATACAAAGAATTTATGTCACCATATTGAATCCATATGTTTGTTGAATGCATAATTTCTTTTTTCTTACCTCCTCATCCACTTCTGGCTGACCATCAAATTTAAGCAAAACAGGTAAAATGTATGACTCATCACTCTGAATCAAAGAAAAAAAATATATCAATATGAAGATTGGAAATAACATTGATGAAAATTATAAAAGGGCAATATAGAAGGGAAATGACAGTAATGAAGGTTGAAACAAGAGCACAAGTTTCAGAAGAGCAAATAATCTCGCAAGAATCACAAGAAAATATGAAAAGATGTAAGTCTGATATGAAGTTTTATACAGTAGGAAAAATACACTCCTGAAGAACTACTTAATAAGGCTTACAGGTCTAATTTCAAAAGACTGTGTAAGGCACATATTCAAACTATAGTATGGAGCTTATTCTTTTGAAGGATCCATGCCATATACAATGTGGGCAATTATCATTTTTGAGGTGTTATTAAAGGAGAGAAAGAGTAATTCAATTATAGTATGATAACAACAATGAGAAAAGTTATAGCATACCATAGTTTCCTGTTTTGGTTGTACATCAAGATATGGTGCAAGTTCTTCAGCTGTAACAACACCACCATTAGAGGAAATGTATTGTCCAATCTGAAAATGATTCCAAATAGAATAATCAGTCAATCATTATCAAAATTAACTGTTCAAAAAAACTAATTCCACAAATATTTTTCTGCTTTTCTTTTTACCACCGAACCAAACACTATGACAGTAGCCTTTGCTTATGAAAATCTTGTAGCCATCATTAGTCAGACACAATTAGATTTCGCACGGTGTTATCCTTATGGACTATAATTAAGAAACGAAGAGTACAAAAACTTCATCTGTTGGATGGTCTTACCAAAGGAGAATTAAGAAAAAATAGGGCAGAACAATGGTTTCAGAACACTTCAAACAATTAATAACAAAGGTAAAAAATCCCAAAATCAGACAGCGTAATCAGTCCTAAAATATTACCATCTTCCATCTTTCTTCTTCAATTTCTTGATTTGGATCACCATCCCCAAAGACAAATGAAAAGACCTGAATAATCATAAAAATAAAGTTGGTTTCGTATAAGAAGCTAAAAGTAGCAAAATGATTCATCAAATGTTTAATTTTCTGCCTCACAGATTCAATAAAGTTCATCTTGTCACCATCATCCTCAGTTCTTACTCGACGTCTCCTATAGTAATACGGGTCCCAATACCTAGAAGAATGCAAAAATGGTATTCACTAAAGTTGTTTGAATTTCATTTATTCAATTGTAAAAAGAAGGGTAAGTTGCACAGCAACAGGAAGGTTTATATCAAATTATCATTTCTATGCTAGCATTTAACTCACAAATTCCATACATTTATATACTTACAAATAGGACAGTTTCAGAAAATAGAAAAGAATTATGTAATTTATAGAGTATTACCAAAATAGATCAGTAGGGGTAAAGTAAAAGGTGAACCCTGAATCAAACGATCTGCTCCTTCTTCCTCGATTATCTTCTTCACTGTCACAAAGATTCTAAGTTGTTATTGCTGCTATCACAACTAGCTTCTAACGATTAAGTTCATTTGTAGGACTAATAGCAAAATTTCAAGTGGCAAGTCCGGCATATACCTTCTACTTGAAAGAATAGCAACAATGGTGGTATAGACAATAACAATTGAAGCAATTAGTGCTGTCCCAAATGAGACCCTGATAAGATACTCAGCTGCGGACTGATTCACATAGAAAGCACTGCATCATGGCCTAGACAAAAATACAATTTAAGCCTTCTCTATTGAAGGAAAATAGATTTTCTTAAAGCAAAACAAGGATCAATACCTTAGCCTTTTCAACCCAAGGTTCAATCTTAATCCTAAGTGACTTTGTGGCAAGCTTCGAACGATAATCTTTCGGAAAAACATAAAGCACATCACCCTCATCCGAAACCTGTTGAGACCATCTTGAGAAAATTTGCAGTCACCAAATAAAGAACTACAAAGGTACCCGCAAACGCAACCAAGGAACTTCAACAAAGCAGTTACTAAGAAAAAAAAAATTGCGTAATCATATCATATCACATCACAAAGCAAAATAAATCATTTAATGAATAGCAAGAAAGACACTAGCATCATCTTCATTCCTAGATACATGTTTTTTAGTGTGTGTGATAAAGCAATTAGCGCAATTAGTAAATAACAAACGAACGTCCAACTTCATTATAATAAACCTAACAAAATTAAAAGAAAAAAAGAAAGGCAATGGCCACAATTCTCCATTCATAATTATCTTTTATCTTCTCATCATAGAACTTAGAACAAAGCATATTAAACCTAATCAGTATTAATTACGCAATATATGAAGAAAGAAACAATCTTTATCTTCATTTCTAAAAGAAATGAGGAGAATAATAAAATGGATACCTCCAAAAACCCATTAGTATCAGCAGCAAGTGCTTGAAGAGCTCGTTGAGCTTCATTCAACTTAAGGCCCGCCCTACTTGCCACGTCACCAATCGTAACCCTCCCACCACAAGCATCAACAGCTTCCATCGCTCGCTTCCGCACATCTGACGGCAACTTATCGCTCTCCACAGTTCCTCCGGGCCGAATTCCGGTGGTGACGTCAATGCTCGCCCTAGCTGGGGACGCCGAAACCCTAAAGTTCGGGACTCTCGGGAGAGTTCTAAGGAAAGGACGTGTCTGGATTCTGTGAAATGTGTCTGGAGGTTTAAGGCGAATTGGGAATGCTGGTGAGAGCAGCCGTGTGCACATGGAGGCCATTTTCGTTTCAGTTTTTGGTTTTCCGCGGGATTTTTAGGGTTCAGGTTCTGGCCATGAGAGAACTGGTTTCAGTATGAGTAGTGTGAAGAAGTGAAGCTCAACCAGACCTGGTGAATGGCTTAGAATTTCATTCCTTTTCAATTTTATTGATTTTTATGTAGATATTTGAAATATCTTGTTTTTGGATATGGAAAGCTTCACAGAAGGACCTAATTTGATATATTTATTACATTTGAGTCCTAGCTATCTCTAGACATTCTGGTTTGAGGACGATATTGTGAAGAAATATATATATTTTTTAAAAACAAAAAACAGAGTGTAGATAAATATGGATTAATAATATCGGTTGTTACAAAAATTTTTGTGTTACTCAGGTTTGGTTACAAAAGTAAAAAGTGTTGCATAGTGGTCACAAAATGTTTTTTTTTCCTCGAAGAAGGCCACTTTGGCCTTAAAACTCGATAAATTGGACATAAAATGTCACGTAAGTGTGTCATCTCTATTCTCATGGACACGTTTTTTGCCGAAGTGACAATTAATAAAAGGTTTAACCAGATTTGACTGACCGATCCGAGACTTATTTGTGTTCAACCTGTTCAGTTTATCAAGTTTTTTGGGCAAAGTGACATTCTCGAAGAAAAAAAAATAATGACCATTGACTGATCGATCCGGGTACCGACCTGTGTTCAGCCTATCCAGTTTGTTGAGTTTTCAGGCTAAAGTGACCTTTTTGAAGTAAAAAAAACTTTTGTAACCACTGTGTGACATTTTTTTCTTTTATGACCAACTCTGAGCAACACAAAAACTTTTATGACTATCAGTATTATAAACCCTGATAAATATAGGAAATAGGCAATTTTGTATTTTTGAGATATGCTATCAAATGATAAAAATGGAATTGTAAATACCTCCCTTTGTCCCACAAAATAGACACTTTCTTTTTTTAGTGTTCAGTATTTTAGGCACTATTCTCATCTCTTTCCACTAATGAAATTATAAAATTTCCACTTTAGTCAAGAGTTGTAATTAATATCTTAACAAGATTCACAAATCAAGTTAACCAACAAAACTACGTTCCTAAATTCCCGTGAAAAGGCCAATGAAACTTACATAATTTGTGAAACTGGAAGTTTTAGTGGCAATGTTTTGAGTGTACATAACTTCCAGCTTTCAAACAATTTTAACTGTCAAAGAATCTGTTCTCTAGCAATTAAATGAGCAACGCGATTTGCAGATCACTTTACAAACACAACTTGAACTTCAGAAGTGTAACTAAAATTGTTTTACAATCCTCAATAAATAATCCATATACAAAGAATTGATGTATGCAATGTCAGTCCAGTGCCTCAACCATTCTCATAATGCATAATCTTCCTATCAACGAATAAATGTTCATACACCTACACCTATAATGTGATTTTATTTTGAAAAAATATATAACGTTTACATAGAACAACAGAGCATCCTTTACATCTGCTCTTGACTTGTAATCCGGAATAGGAATTTCACAT
>CAODLS010283972.1:0-22640 GCA_948243855.1 Flueggea neowawraea | reverse complement strand
AAATCGAGACCAAGTATCGTGTTGTGAAAAACTTGTTTGCACAAGGACAAGTAAATTTGAGTACAAGTTTCACAAGGTAAAGTGAACTTGGAAATGTAAATTCATGCGAGACGTGATTGAAGATCCGTTAATGAAAGCTTATGAGGAATAAATTCCTTAAGATCCGCATGGCATACAAAGTGTGTAATCCCTTATAACATGATCTTTAATAAGATCATCATGAGCAATACACGAGCACAAATATTGAAAGTTGACATTTGTAGTATTGTTAAGTGAGAAAGCGTGTTGGACAGAGAAGTAACCCACTCATACGGGTGTTTACCTTAGTTTTCCTAGTTCGTTGGGGGAAGAACTAAGATGAGGTTGGTTTTGAACGTAGAAAGAGACTTAGAGTGTGTTCATAATCAATAGGCAATCTTGCATTTTACGGTTGTGAGTTCATTGTAAAAGGGCAAGAAAAAGTCGTACGAAAAAGAGTACGCCATAGGGATAAATTTCTATGTAGATCATTAAATTGATCAGATGTTAAATTG
This sequence comes from Flueggea neowawraea, assembly GCA_948243855.1. NCBI lineage: Eukaryota > Viridiplantae > Streptophyta > Magnoliopsida > Malpighiales > Phyllanthaceae > Flueggea > Flueggea neowawraea. Next base: position 22,107 of record CAODLS010283972.1, on the reverse strand, counting down.
ATAGATTTTTAGCATATTCTATCTTAAAACCAGAAGTAATCCTGTTACGGTATGGATTAAGGTTAGATGGCAAAATGCATCGTAACCGAAGATTTTTTATGGTGTTGACAATGTTGTATAAACATGCGCTCCTCCAAGGGAAGGAAAGAACACCACAACACATGATCATAACATGTGTGCTATATACACAACCATAAGGATGAAAAAGTTTAAAAAACAAATCTCACTTTTCCTAGCGTGAGACCCTGTCGTGAACATGTAGTTCTCAGTACTACCTACCCTTGGAACCTTTAACACATTCAAGATGTGTAGTTGAGTTTGACTACTTTAACTTGCCGTTAATGGTCATGATTGATTCGACCAAGCGTGACAAGCTGGACAAGTAAACTTGGCTATGTTGATTGTCTGGTAGAAGAGGGGAAGTTTGTTTCTAGACGCATTCACACTAGTCTTATAAGTTTGCTTAACTAGCTCTCATGTGATCTGTCACATGATGTGTGAACTATAGGTAAAGTTTTCGTGAGATCGAGAAGTTCGAAAGCAACAATTGTGTAGTTACAAACTAGGAGAAAGACATACGTTCCAGCAGATTGTTTTGTTGTTGCATACACTATGACAAAATGAAGTTGTTCTGCAAGAGATGCCTTATGACAAGATTGAGTAAGGAGCTGTTATATATCCCTTGCATGTGTATAGCAATTATGCTCTTATCGTATGCTGGTCTCGCGGTCTATTTGCCTATATGACGAAAGGATCGAGCATGGTTATGTGAGTGCTAACCATGTTACATGATGATGTCCATACCGTCATGTGCGAGTGAGAGATGTTGGAAAAAACGGTTCGCCCATGATTGGTGAACCGAACTCGATTGGTCAATGTGTGAACCGGGACGATGGGCCGAGACTAACTGGGGAACCCAATTGAGATGGGCCTATAAGACCCATGGGCCAAGCCTATTAGGCCCATTAATCACTTATAAATAAGTGAAGAAAGAATGTTTTTTATTCATTCTTCCAAAGCCACCAAAAACCAACGTGAAAAGAGAGAGGGAAAGGAAGAAGAAGAAAGGTTCTTGCTTCCTCCATGCCGCTTCTCTCTCCACTCACTCATCGTTCGTCGATGGTCCCGATCAGCGTGACATCTAGGCTGCGAAACAGACAAGCACTCCCGTCGACAACCCGACCGTGGTTTGCTCGCGAGACCAACATCAAACTGATCCTAACCTTTGTCTTCCGCTGTTGGTGGGTCGAGTTTCCACATGAATCGAGGTAGGTAACATGAGCCCATGCTTTGAAGAAATTAATATAATGAAGAAATTATTTCTAAAAAATCATAGTATACTTAATATGTATGTCAAATAAAGTGGTATGTGAAAACTACCGATTATAATTGTTTTCTATTTTTTTGTCTTGATAATTAAACTTTATGGCTATATGTATTATTTTTTCATATTATTTAAAATTAATTGAGATTTAAATTTTCTAATTTCAACCAATTAATAAAATAAAATAAAAATATTGTACCAGTGCCGCTCACGAGCCCTTAAGCTGGTAAATATAGTAGGATTACATTCCTGAAAATTGAAATGCATGATATGTATACGGATTTTTTAATATTATAATATTTCTTGCAAGCTATAAATTAAAATTAAAACTCTAACTCCATGATTCATGAGGAGGCAAAATATAGAAATGTAAAAAATATGAAATAACAAACCAATTTTAGCGATTAAATTAGCATGCATTGTGTTACATATACATTCACTCATGAAACACAAAATATTAGATGTTTAACTAATTATATATATATATATATATATATATATATATATATATATATATGTATATGTACTTTGGTCTTAATTAGAGACCAAATAAGACTCTTTAAGACACCCGCAAAAAAGGTTTTTGTGGTATTTTTATTATGTTTTAGTTATCCATGGTGGTCTTTAAGATTGGTGGAAAAAAACTGAAACCAGAAATCGAAGTGGGGCATTACCAAACAATTTATCAGCTGAAAACAAGCATTGAGGTGCAGTTAGGTGTGAGAGTGGAGAGGCAAACCCTAATATTTAACGATGAAATTCTTGAAAACGACCGCCACATTTATGAGTACAATTTTGGACCGTTTCCCACGATTGGCCTTGTCGTCCAACCTTTACCTGAGCCAAGAGAGTTCAACATCGTTGTGAGATCCGCCACTGAGGAGGCTGAGACCGCCTTGACGGAAACAACCACGGTGGGTGATTTGAGGAAAAGAATTGAGGAGGAGTGGAATCTTCGTAATGATCGTGTGTTCTTGTTTCGTCTTGACGAAGAAATGGACGACGATGATCTTCCACTGTCTCAGTACTAGGTTTGTGGAGAAGGTTGTTTGGTTGAGGTTGTGACATTTGCTGATCATGTTACTCATGGCTAATTAATGTTTAATTTATTAGAGTTCGACTTGTTATATTATATTAGTTGGTAACTTTTGTGATGTTTCATTATTTTGGTGAAGTTTGACAATCTATTTAAAAAAAAACAGAATTTTATATTTTTCAACTATTAAAATGCCAAATCTTAATTAAAATTTATAAAACAATATTTTTTTTTTGCAAAAGTAGTTCGTGGCTTGTTATATGTACGCACGACGTACCAATTATCTATTCTTGAGTGAGAGGTTAAAATACTACTTTTGGTACCTTGTGGCACAAGTTTGTTGTTTGCTATGAAATTTTAATATCGTTATCATAACATGGTAATTGATCACGATCTTTAATTATCGTTATATCCTTTTCGCGCTTATTTGCTAATTATAAGATTTCCTTTTACAAACTTCTATTACTTATCTACTTGTCTTCGACTGGCATGAGATAGAAACTATGGGAAAATTGCCTCGTTACGCACGAGGAACTTTTATATAAAGTTTGAACTTAATTCCTAATGTATCTAAAAGAGTGAATAAATTATACAGACATTCAGTATAATCAGCAAAAATGAAATCTAGATTGAGAATTTATTTTGAACACAACAAGAACAACAACTGAATAGGATCAATGCAGGCCTTACAGTTGAATCACGATCTCTACAGAGACAAGAACAACTGTCTAGAGCACCGTTTAGATGCCTACTCGGGATCGAAATCGACAACAGATGAAGAACAAATCCTCCTTAGTGGAAGGAGATGGGTGGCTGGTTGTGAAGAAGAAAAGAACGTCGTCCTTTTTCTCTCTGCCTCTCCTTTTCGCTCTTTTTTTTTTCTTAACAAATTAGGTAAACTTATTTGTACTATAACTTCTTACTCATATTAGGTGAGTGAGCCCTTGTTGGGTTTTCCTACTTTAATTGGAAAGCCCCCAACTAATTACTAATAAGTGGTAATTGTGCGGTTCACCAACATAACTTTGCTATATTTATTCCACATGACCCACTTTTGTTTATTATAGATACACTTTTCATTTTTCAATATTTTGCCCGTACGCGAATCAGTTTTCAGATTCACATATATTTATTTTTATTCTGTACGGACATGCCATGTTGTTGATATGTTATTTTTTGTTTATATATTGTTTGAATGTTGTTATATATTGTTGATATCTTATTTATATGTATTTTATATGTTCAAAATAATAAATAAATAAATTTAAATTTTTATATAGTGTTGATTTGTTGTTGGTGCCTTGGTTATATGTTGTTTTCAACATATAAACAACATATAAACTTCATATAAATAAGATATACATTATTGATTTGTTGTTTATATGTTGTATATATGTTGTTTACATGTTAAAAATAATATATAAATAATTCTGTGATTTATATATTGTTGATTTGTTGTTTATATGTTACTAATAACTTGTTTAAATGTTATTTTTAACAAAAGATATCAATAATATATAAACAATATTCAAGTTTTAAAACAAAACACAACATACAAATAAGTTTTAAACAAGTCAAAAAAATTAACAGATTTTAAACAAATTCTAAACAAGTTTAAGCAATAAACAACATATAAAATTCATATAAACAACATATAAACAAGTTTTAAACAAGAAACAACATATAAAATTCGTATAAACAAGTTTTAAACAAGAAACGACATATAAAAAAGTTTTAAACAAGTCCGAAAAATGAATAGATTTTAAACAAATTATAAATAAGTTTCAAATAAGTTTTAAAAATTTTAAAAGATAACATAAAAATATAATTTATAAAGCTTGGTACGATAATGCATGTAATTTCGATTTTTTGTCAAAATATTGAAAGTCGGCTTAGTGGATCCGTAATATGTTAATGTGAGTGTCGTGAATGTGAAAATGGTCCTACTAATAATTAATCGGGCTCATCAGTCAACCCGACAACTAACGGAATCGAGTTCCACCCATTAACGTCATGAGCAAACTCGATTTTCCAACAATATGAGTATACTTATAGGAAATTCACACTTTTATAACAAAAATAAATACTCATTTTGAAAAATATTTTTTAAAAATACCAATTTTAAAAAATGCTAGAAAAAAATAAACTCATTTGATAAATGTCATATTCATGAGAAATTGCAATATTTTCGTGAGAAATTGATTTTTTCCCAAAAAAATGAATTTTAGGGAAAAAATATCTTATCTTCTATAAGGTCTCCAAAAGTTTACAAAAAAAGGTCTTCAAAAATATACAAAAAGATCTCCAAAGATCTCCAAAAGTCTACATAACTAGAGAATTCACAATTTTTGTAAGAATTTTTATTTAACAAATTTTTAGTGTAGAAAAAATTTATAAATTTTAATTCACTTAACAATAATTAATTTAGTTTACAAATGCATACAAAAAAGTCTTTAAAAGGTCTCCGAAGGTATCAAATGGCGTCCAAAGGTCTTCAAGTCATTATTTTACAAAGTTGATGACTAATTATCAATTGCACAAAAATAAAGGGACTTAACACAAAAAAGTTACAAAACCCTAAAAATTGGAGCAATAGACAATCTTTAAGGCAATCAGGGTTTGGGCCGCCACCACTTGCAACCTCGGCCATGAAGCCTTGGTTGTTGCGTCGTGAAGAGGAGCGAGCCTCTTCGTAAATGAGAAACCGACGAGGAAACAACAGAGATCGACGAGAGTGCAATTGAAAACACGACGAGGAGAGAAGAGAGATCGATGAGAACGCGATGAGAAACCGACTAGGAAAGAGATCGACAAAAGCGTGACCGAGAAGAAACGGATCTCCAATGAGAGAAAAAAGCGAATCGAGATCGACAAGGAGAGGAAAACCGACGGGGATATCTGACGATGAGTGAGAGCCAGAGGAGAGGGAGCGACGAGAGAAAAACAGAGAATAGAGGAGGAGATGAGGGACGTCGACGGAGAAGGAGGCCGAGAGAGAAGAGGACCAGAGGGAGATTTGTTGAGAGAGAAAGAGGCAAAAAAGAGGGAAGAAGGGTGAGGAGAGAGGAAGAGAGAAATGAGGAGAGAGAGAGAGAGAGATTGAAAAAAGAAAGGAAGAGGACCGGTTTTATTTGTTTCGATTCTGGCATCCTCGGGATTCACTTTCAAAATTTGGCATTTGCGAAAAAACTTTATAGTGTGTTTCTATTTGTCAAATTTAAATTTTGTGGACCAATTTGTTAAATTCAGTAGTTTAATTGTGACACTTGGCATAATTAACTCTATGCTTATTTACTAGTCGATCGATTTACATTTCACGAGTTATTGAAATTAAACTTTGCAAATTCTAGGTTAATATATATTTAGTGCGTAATTAATTAAACATATCATACAATAAATCAAATAGGATTTTGCTACACAATTAAAATATCGTTTTTTAAGAAAGAAATCTGAACACAATTAGCAGCCTCCGTCTGGTCAACTTGGATTTTTAACTCCCCATTTGGTGGTATAGGAAGTTTCGACGGTTGTACCAAGAATCTCTCTAGAAAAAAAGGACCGTACCGGTGTTATTGTGTCAAAAGTCGGCAAATAAGGTCATTTCTCTGTTGATTCCTTTTCGCGTTTTAACCTATCAAAATCAAACCACGAGTCAACCAACCAAATAAACCAAAACAATTTGTCTCACTGCATGAACCAAGCATGACGGTCAAAAAGTCTGGTCTTCTTTTCTCTTCTCCTCATTTCGACACGGTTCGGTTCACACCTTAGTCGGTCAATTCACGACACGCGCAAATGATTTCATAAATCCTTCAATGTCATTGCTATAAAACCCACTGCAAGCAAATAGAATGAAGGTCTTGGTTCTTGTCTTATATTTTTGTTCCCTTCTTTTCTTTCTTTCTTCCTTCCTTTCTTAATACGAACTTCATAGATAATGAAGAAACACCAGCAATATGAGAAAGTGTTCAACTACTTCGATGAAAATGGGGATGGGAAGATATCCCCTTCAGAGCTCCAACAATGTGTAGGGACAATAGGCGGCAAGCTTTCGCTAGTAGAGGCAGAGGTCGCGGTGGAGAGTTGCGATTTGGATGGGGATGGGATGTTGGTGTTGGAGGAGTTTATTAGGTTTGTGGAAGGAGGAAAAGAAGAGGAGAAGGAGAGTGATTTGAAGGAGGCTTTTAAGATGTATGAAATGGAGGGAAGTGGGTGTATCACACCTAAGAGTCTCAAGAGAATGCTTAAAAGATTAGGTGAGTCAAAGAGTATTGAAGAGTGTGAGACTATGATTTCTAAATTTGATCTAAATGGTGATGGTGTCCTCAATTTTCAGGAGTATAAGGATATGATGTGGTGATAGGATTGATCATTATATTGATCTTTGTAAATTAATCCGTGTAGTAAAAATTCATTCATTTATTCATTATTTTTACCTTTTCCCTGCAAAAATGATTGAACCTTTGATCTCAAGATTAAAAATGCAAACATATTATAGCACATTTTTTTGCTTAGAAAGCTATGTTTGTCATCAATGAATGCCTGGCGTGGATATTGTTATTAATTAGTTGTCTCTATATATTACTCTATAATTAAACTAGGTTTTCAATTACTGTTAAAAAACTGGTGTCTCTATTGAGGTTTGCTCCAGTAATATTTTGCTCGTCAATTATATACTTCTGGGGGTTTGATCCCCTTTGTTTGTTGAGATCTGTTTTTCTTTAGGTTTTTGCCCATTGTACTCCTCTGGGTTAGATCTGTTGTTGAGGCTTGTATACAATATGGAGAAAGATTTATTCTGTTGGCTTCTATCAAACTTTTTCGTTAATAACTGAAACAACAAATGGGAATCTCTACATTCATGTATGTAAGACTTTAGACCTACACCTTACAATCTCTTTTCATTGGCTAGCTTAATTAACCATCAATTCATCTGGCTCATGCTGTGTGGAACCCAAGGAGAACTTCTCCTGGAACTTAAAATATTATCTACAATTCTTATTCCTTCAAGGCGAGCCTAACTTGGTAGGATGGAGTGAGATGCCACTAGAAAGTGAGATCAGCTTAGTTGGGTTGATTCTTTAGAGGAGTGATCTTTTTTGTTTCCTTTTTTTTTTTGGCTAAAAGAAGAACAATGTTGACCTTTTTTCTGTTTTTGAGCGTGCCAATTTTTTTTGATTTTCCAAACCAAAAGCGACTTAATCTAACTTCATCTCAAGCGATTGTAAAACAAGGAAGATACTTAATTTGTTAATGATTCTTTGCTCCTTGCTAAACAATTCACAAAACACAACCATGAAGAGGATTTTATTAAAGAATAAAAATCGATTACAAGGCTGGAAATGAAGAAAACATCAAGACAAATAAACTACAAGGAAAAGATAAAACACTTTAAGTGGTGTGTAATGTAATGAAATGTAAAAGGGTGTTCCAAATCTATAGCCAAACAAGACTTATATAGTTGCTCCACCAAGAAAGTTGTTGCTGGTGGAATTCCTCCTTGAACCAATTTGGTGGAGAGACTCCCAGTGGATTACACCTCAAAATATACTCATCCTCCCTTACTAGATCAACACGACATATGATGTGGAGCAAGTCTGCACCAACTCCTCTGGAAAATCCATCGTTCCTCCTAGCTAGAAGAATTGAATTCCACTACAACCTCTCCTCCTCCAATATTTGCACTGTTTCAACAATTCTTGGTGGAAAACAACTCCCCCATCTCCCCCTAAACGCTCATTCTCATGGCTTCCCTAAGGCTTGGACTCGACTTGCAACTCATGGACATGACTCGACCTATTGGACACAAGCCAATTTTTTTCCGTGAACACTTTTATTTTTAAAAAAATTTGGGTGTGTTTGTTTGAAGCATATTAAGCATATTGCATTACCCATGCATGTTTGTTTAAGTAGTATATTGAATTAGCATATTTACAAATGACGGAAAAAATTCTACAACTTTTAAAAATATCCTTATTTAGACAACCATCTCATTTTTGTTCATTCTATCCCAAATTTTGCACAATAATTAAGAAATTATAGTTTTAGTATTTATATTCATTACTTATTCCCTTATAGTTTTCCAAGAAAAATACCTAACAATTAATATCAGTCGAACTCAACAATTCATTCTATCCCAATTTTTCTTTTCTTTTTTTAATGGAAATATATATTTTCTTTTGTGATAAAGAAAAAAATTATCACATATTAATATTTTTTATTTTTTAATTACGTGTAGTGCATTTTTTAAATAAGAGCAAGTATTTAATTTTGGTATCTATCCAAAAAATCTAATGTCAACTCTACATATAAAAGATGAGATTTAATTAATTATATGATCAAAACATCTATGTCTTCTTTTGATTCATAAATGAACACATTTTTTTCCTTTTTACGGAAATACATATTTTCTTTTGTGATGAAGGAAAAAATTATTACATATTAAAAGTTTATTCATTTTTAGAGATAAAATTAGAAAAATTCAATAATATTACAATTTATCTTAATTTACTAAATTTATCATAATTTATTAAATATAATTTTTTTTGCAATCTAACTAAAACAAAATCACCCGTTATGTACACTTTGTTTTTTAAATCCCCGTTATGTACAATTTGAAGCCAAATCCTGCGTCAAAACTAATAATCCAGTTAATTTTTAAAACATTTATTACGTGGCAAAGTTCCACGCAGACATAAAAACAACCTCTACCGCGTCAACTACCAATACCCAATCAAACACTACGCAATCTACTCTTTCACCCAATAAAAACAAGCCACCTGGAATTTCAAAAAGTAGTGGTATTAGCGTAATTTTCTTGTAAACCAGTCCCATTTCCAGATCAAACTCTCTCTCTTCAAACCTCGCTTCTCATCTCCTTCCAAACCCCTCTTTCGCTTATTTCGCAAGGAGCGCTTTGTTTCTTCTCTATCGCCGCCACCATGGCCGGGCTTACCCGACACGAACTCGGCGTCGTCAAAGCAGTGCAACCATTTCTCCGCCGCCGTGGGTTTTCTACTCGCAGCTTTGGATCGGCAGCGGCGCTTCAATACGACTATGAAGATTACTACTCGAAGGCAGAAGAGGAAAGGCATTCGCGACGGGCGGTAGCTATGGAGGAGTTGGCAGCGGGCTTCACTTCGGAGAGAGGAGTGCAGTGGGTGTTGATAGGCGATCCTGGAGCTAAAAAACATGTGTATGCGGAGAAGCTCTCGAAGCTTCTAGAAGTCCCACACATTTCCATGGGCACCCTTCTTCGTCAAGAGCTTAACCCTAACTCTTCTCTGTACAAACAGGTAATTTCACCTCTTAAAGTTTGGAACTTTATGTGGTTGTCCAATTTTGATAAAGCACGGAACTTTGTGTTTTTCATTTTTTAAGTTCGGTAAAGTAACGAATTTTGTGTTACTGGTTTGGAATTAGATTGCGAATTTGGTGAATGAAGGGAAGTTAGTGCCAGAAGATGTGATATTTGGGTTGTTGTCGAAAAGGCTCGAAGAAGGGTACTACAATGGTGAAAATGGGTTCATTTTGGACGGTATCCCCAGAACTAGGATCCAAGCAGTAAGTGGAATTTTATGTTTCTTAATGCTATTCAAAGTATTATGAATACTGCCTTTGTTCCTGCCGGTTTGAATTTCTGGTAAACAAAAGGAGGAGATATGTATTTGTAGGTAAAAAAAAGAGGGAATATGTTTTTTGTGTGTTCTAGTAATGGTGGAATTTGGTTGCAGGAGATTCTTGATCAGATTGCAGATATTGATTTGGTTGTGAATTTTAAATGCACTCAAGAGAACCAGGTGAAAAGGAATTTAATTAGTATGGGGAACTCTAGGTCCTCTGTTTCTGATATGGGAAATGCCACAAATGAGAAGTTCCGCATCTATGCTGAGCAGGTATGAACTCTTCGGATTAGAACTCTAGCGTCATCATTCATTGTGTTGTATACTTCCATTTCAGGAATTATGAGTTTGTTGTGCGAATAACTCAATAGCCAGGTTGAAGTTTACAAGCACATAAGTAACTAATTGAGTCTGGACATCTTGCTAATTGTTGGATAATTTGTTTACTCCCAGGGAAAGGCATTGGAAGATTACTACAAGAAACAGGAAAAGCTTGTCGATGTTCAAGTGGCTGGTGCACCTGGTGAAACTTGGCAAGGTTTGTTGGCTGCATTGCACCTGAAACATTTGAATGCTGTTACTTCACCGAAATTGGTTGCTTGATTTTTATTCTGATTCGAGCTGGCAAATGCCTTAATACGTATGCATGGCAGCTTCTTAGTAAATATGTAGAATATGAGCAGAGCGTCTATGGCAACTGTCTGAAATGTTTTTGGATCATATGTTAAGTTTGAGTTCTACTTGATTAAAGTAGATTGCAATTTTGAGGATGTATGATTGTAACGTAATTTTGGCGAGAGATAAAAAGCACAGGAGATTGGCTTGCATGACATTAATATAAATATAAGATGTTATGTTTCTACTGCTTCCTGCCTCGCCTTATATCTTGTCACTGGCTTGCTGCTTTTGTGGTGTGTATTTTTCCATCAGTCACAGGTCCTTGGAAAAGTAAAAGTAAGAATTTCTCAACATAGTAACAGTGGAGATACTGCAATTGGATTTAAAAACTTCTGTTTGGATGTGTGTTTGTTGATTATGCATAGCATATTGTGCTTTTAAAAAGACGTGTCAATCCTTACATTAGTTTATCGCAGTTATACTAGTTGACTGAGTTTTTTTTTTCTTATTGTTATTGCGTTAGGCTCTTGCTCCTTTTTCATCCATTAAAAGTACGAATTTCTCAACAGAGTAACAGTGGAGGTATTGCAATTTGATTTAAAAACTTCTGTTTGGATGTGTGTTGATTATGCATAGCATATTGCGCTTTTAAAAAAACGTGGCAATCCTTACATTTTATGATTTAATTTGTTTCTGGAATTTATTTTCGCAATTTGTCATAAACAAAACATCAAATAATATGTGCATTTGGCCAGCATATGCAATGACTAAAGAACCTGGCAACTGCATGGCCCTTGTCTGTTCTTGGCCAAAACAAAAACCTATCAGGCAATCTGTCCATAACTTCAATGGATATTTTGTTAGATTGAAATGGCAAGTCTTATTCCAAGGCAGGGAATGAGACAGTAAACCACCAGCTTTGTTTCTTGGCGTGGTCTATACGATCCACTCTCACTATGGTTAGCCTTCTGAAGCAATAATGTCCACAATCCTGGCAAATTGATTGGTGGCTTCAAACGGACATAATAACTGCAATCCCAAAATCTCCAGTTTCTAGTCAAAAAACAAAAAGAAAAATCGCCAGTTTCTGGAATTGACCTTTCTTACTTTCTTGTACCTTGACAAGCCATTTGATCATAATTCAAAGAAAACGCCTTATGAAGTATGAACATGAAAATGCAAGTAGTACTGAAAACAAACTCTATTTATAGATGAAAGTGCGAGTTCTTTACTAAAGCTTCGAGAATTGCATCTCTTTTTTGTACAAATGCTACAAAAGAACCACTGGAACCCAAAATTCGACGACAGATTTTCAAGTCCAAGGAGAAAACAAAGTTTAGCATGATTTTATTCATATGTACTCGTGACTTTATACAATATGGTTTACTCACTGTTGAGCCATACGTCCCTAAGAAGCTCATATCTGATAGCATTTTGATTGCTCTGGTCTCTCCTTTTCCAGTTAGGCTTTGTTTGTCCAGATGAAGGCTGAGAGCCTTTCAGGACAATTGAAGCTAAAGGTGAGGTCAGTTCATCAAGCTCATCATCGCTTGTGTATGATTTTCTGAGCACAGAAGATCCACTTCTTCTCAGTTCAGGTTGACCTGCAAGTTCTCCTATAGTACTTGCGATAGCATCAGCAGAAGGTGGTAGATAAATCGGAGGTGCAGCAATGCATGGCTCAGATGTAACAGAATCTTCCCCAGCCTCGAAAGCATCCTAAACCAAGATAAACCATAAATTCAGCAGACAATTATCATACAGAACATATGAACTTCATGTTGTGACTTAAATAGAATCTATTTCTTTTTCTTTTTCAGAAACAGGCTAATGAAAGAAAAATTGCTTTCGAATTTGAGCACCTTAAAAACAGTTGATTATCATTTGATTGATTTTACGTTTTCTTTCTTACTTAGAGCCTTTGTTTTGGAACCAAAGCAAACCCATAAAACAGTAGATGACTATAGACCAGGACAGGGAATTCAGTTGTTTGGCTCATTAGTTGACTCAATATAACTTGGATTTCAGCATAGCCATCTGATAAATCTTTTGCAACACAAGGAGTTTCACTTGGAATAAGACTAACCTCAGACTCCAATGCTTCAAACACAACAACTGGAATTGGATCGGGGCAAAACTCATCGGGTGTGAAATAGTCAAGAACCCTCTTGATTACTGGTGCACCAAATATAGGGCAGACCTTCAAAAACAAAATAACGCCATTATGAATAACAATTGCAGGTTATTGAATAAGACATACTTAAGTATGTAGGTCCATGGAAGTATGTTCTACCTCTTTCCTTATGGATTTACTCAAGAGCATATCCTTTGGTAGCATCATGAGATCACTTAAGGCTAATAGGAGATAAAACGATTTGAAGGATGCGTCTTGTCTTTCATCATCCTCGTCTTCAAGTGCATCGTCGTCATCCATACCAAATAGGTCAGTCAACCATCTTGACCAATTTCCAATCTGTTATTCAAAGAACACATCGAATCTGATGGTCAGCAAATCCAGTAATCAGCCATTAGCTCTTAGAAAAGTTTGACCTACAAATTTCAATTCCTTGCAGTTGGACAATATAAAAATCCAGGTTTGTTGGTTGCCATTTCAAAAATGAACCCTTACTTACAACTTAAAGTTCAGTCTGATAGATGAAATTTGCTGAAAAGACAAATGGACAATATTATGCACATGCACATTAAAAGTATTAATACCCTGAAAAGGGTTTGTGAGAATTCCCTACATTATTTGAATGTTGGAAACCGAAGAAAAAATTAATCGAGAGAAATCAGCAAAAAAATTAAAGCTTGGTTCACCTAAGATAATAATAGTGCCTCCCAATCCCACACTTGACTCGTAAAAATTAAAGTGATGGAAAAATGGCCACCTTCAACAAACTGGTTTCTTTTAACCCCATACTTGACATGAAAAACTTCTTTCTTACTTGACATGAAAAACTTCTTTCTTTGGGAAAAAAGAATTAATATATACAATTATTAGACTTTTAACAACGGCATACTGTCCCCACCGCATTTTTCAGTTGTGCACCAGCACTGAAGCTCGACTTTCCAGCTGGAATGGGGAGAACTTTCAAATCACTAATGGGATCAGATACAGGATCAGTTGGCATCTCATCAGCAGACTCGCGAAGAATGGCATTGAACATTGCCACATCTAACCTAGCAACACATTGCTCCATTACCTAGATCAATAAAAGTGCATCTTAATGACATATTGTTTCAGCAAACAAATTTTGAAATTAGCCAGGAGCGATGAGTATTTTATTCATATTGATGATAAAATATATTGTTAAACTTTATATTGTTATTCAGTTTATTTCATCCACCTAAGAAAAGCAATGTGATATTGCTTCTACATATTTTTTAAGATCTCTGAGCCATAAACACAACTTCTGAATGGTAAAAGTTTGCATATCAGCATAAAAATATAGGTGTCAAATATTCAGATGCTAGGGTTGGAAGTGTAAAGAATTTATAGATTTACCAATCTGGCTATAACAGGGAAACATCCACACTCATGCCCTCCAGCTCTAACAGGACAAAGCCTTTCAGATGCATCTTTGAATGCTTCCTTCCAGAGCTCTATGGAAAAGTTTCCTTGGCCTTGATCACTTGAACTCAATGTCCTTCCAAGACTTCTCTGAGAGGTAGAACTAACAAATTTATCAATTTCTTTTGTAGCAGCAGATTGCATATGTGGGGTAAGAATCTGGAACAGAAACATCAAATTAAATAGTCGATACAAATAATGTAAAAGTAAAAAGTGCAACTTTTACAAGCGGAAAAAGTGCAACATATGTGGGGTAATTCTAAAACAAGAAAGAGGATATAGTGAGGAAACTGAGAAAAGAACATGTACCTGCCACCATATAGACTCCACAATTCGGGAGAAAATCCAAGCTTCAACTCTTTCCAGTGTAGATATAAAAGCTCGCATGCTTTCCCCGTTGCCAAAATCCTTAGACATTAAATTCTTGATATCCTTTCTATTAGCAGATGACGCCTTCCATTTCAACGAAGATGATGTTGTCATGTAATCCATCGCAAAACCATTCCTTTCTGAAAGTGATCCGGCGAAATGTTGTATACCTAGCTCCTTAGTTGTACGACTTATAATTGCTCTTAAAACGACACAGTTTGACAACCAAAACGTCAACCTGCATTCAAATAATCAATACATGAAGTTAGAAAAAAAAAAATAAATATATCATGCTTTAAAGTTAGACAGCTTATTAACCAAAAAAGGGCATCTACTTAAATTTTTGCTATCCATCGCGTGAATATAAAATGGTTGGAAAAACTCAGTTTTCATGCTAGAAATTGCAAGGTTAAAAAATCCATTATGACAGCCCTCTCGAGGACTAAGTTTAATGTCTATACAGAGAATGCCTCCACTATACCGACAAACCTGTCAACACTAGTTCTTTGGTTTACTATACAAGTGAATAAGAATTGCATGAAAAAATACACCAGTGCAAATGAAAGAGGGAAGGAAAGAATCACAGAAATGTGAGTTTTAAATACCTAGGGACATCATTTCCACATGCTTTTGAAACCAGAATCAGTCCCGAAACAGCCGTTCTTGCTGCACTAGCTCTCCTTGATTGGAGATTGTCTTTACAAGCATGAAGATACAACCTGGATAGACGCCGAGCTGGAGCATGAACTTTGCTGACAGAACTTCCATGCTCAGCAACAACTGAGTAAAGAGAGGCCTCGATAGCAGCAGCTTCTCTCAACTCACCCTCAAGCATCTTTATTTTGTGTTCCAACTGCTGGATTTTGCTGTCTGAAATGGTGTTTCTAATATCCTTTGGAAAAATCTTAGCACTTTTTGTTTGATTGAATTTAAGATTCCCTGAACTGTTCTCCATGTCCCCTGAAGCACCGATTTCCTTCATCTCATTGTCGTTATTTCTGCCAACCACTCCATTGCTTCTAACTGAGTCTGTTGGTGATCTAACGAATTTTACATGCTTTAATCTATCATTTTTATAAATTTCACTGCTTAAAGGAGTAAAACTTCCGAGCAAACCACCATTTCTGGTAGTAACCTGAGGAGAATTATCTAGTGTTTGACCTTCTAATGAATGATTTTTATCTTTCATATGTGGACTATCATCATCTCGGTGCTTCTTTCCATCCATATCCTCAGCAGAAGCATCATCTATATCGTCATCTGAAGAAGATGCTACCTTGGCTGGGATAAGATGAGATGCATTTGTTTTGCCATTTGTGTGAGCATCAACCTTTTCATTAATCTCACGTGATAAATCTTGATGGCCATTCCTTCCAATGGCCATATTGGCCTCTTCCTCTTTTTTTTCATAATTATCAACAGTAGACATTGAACTGGAGTAAATCGGGTTCAACACAGAAGCATGACCATTTACAGGGCTCTCCAGCTCAGAAGATAGATCTACGGAGGATGAGCAAGAAGAACTCCCCTTCAGATTTTTCCGTTGTGTATGTTTATCATTTTCGAACTTTGCATTTACATTATGATTCCCATTTAATCTTCTTTTGCTATCTGCTAGCCTGTCTGGTCCAATCTGCAATTCAATGTGAAAGTTCCAACTCTATTTGTTACTAAGCAAGCAACTTTATCATTAGGATAAATACCTACACACACGTAAAATATGCTCTTTTCTATGCTGTTCTGGAAAGGAAACATGCATGGGAATGATCTATTTAAACGCATTAAGTACCAGAATAAGCCATCTAATATTTTTGTCTGGATATTATATTAAGTAATGTAGCATGTCAAAAAGGCTCACTGAGTGAGTTTCAAGATAACCTAATTACTTAGGGTGCCACGAAGATGTCAACAGTATTGATATTAGCAGAAATTTGACTCAAGGAAGAGAATGAAAAGAAAAAATGCACCTCTTCATTTTGAGGGGCCAAACCCCAATTAGTCAAAGAGGATTGCGAAGAAACATCATCATCAGTGAATGAGGCAACCTCAGCTTCCTCAGCATACTCTTCATGCATCAGAGCTGAAACAGACTCACCACGATTCTTTTCCACTAATTCCTCTTTAGACATGGTGTCCCTCAGGGAGGACCTGTTGCGCTTATCAACAGGCTGGATACTAATATACAAAACTGGCTCAGATGTGTTCCTAAAGCTCCTCTTGCTGTTCATTGAAGCAGTTATGCTCATTGGTTCACTGACAACACCGTAATCTGCCAAGTCTACTATGGCAGTTGCCAGCACCCGTGCCTTATTATCCCTTCTAGATTCACACAAATTGAACTCCAAGCAATTCTTCTGGAATGCATCTGCATCCTTGCCTTTGCCCACCCTCAACAATATTGTACGTAATCGAAAAGATTCATTGAATTCAATCTTCCCCTCACCAATAACAGACCCAAGTGAAGGAACAACCATTTCGGTAGAGCCAGAACTACGGTCACCATTTTCCCACTGAATGAGGACTGAACGAAGGGATCGAAGGGACTGAGATGGAGGCCAAGGCTTAACTTCTTGAATGTGGATTAGATAATCCACCTGAACTGAGCCACCTTTCTTGTTCTTAGCATTTGGACCTGGAACCATGTTCACTAAGCAACTTGTATTCCTCCAAACTCACACAATCTGCAATCCGTTAGCAAGACTTCTAAGGGTCTATACTCCTGAAGCCAAAGCCAAAAGCATCCATATGGAAGTCAGAACAAGACAATCCACATTCTCAAACAACGCAATCAGAAAAGGAAATCAGTTTCTTCATTTGATTACTTGAATATGTATGGAAGGAGAAAAAAAGGACCAGACCACTAATAAATGACAGGAATTGAACTCCCAGATGAATTAGCCTTGCTAAAATACAATTATTAGCTCTCTCCCATTGTTTTCTCAGCAAAAAAATATGTAGCTCCTAATTTGAACACGACTGAAAAGCAACGTTTGTGGATTCCATTAACAACCACCCCCAGAAGTCACAAAATTTGAACAATAAAATCAACAGTTGAAAAGACACCTCCCCTGAAACATCTACCATTTCAATTTTCTTGCAACATAAACCAATAAAAAGTTAACAGAAAAGGGATGAAAAAGAACTAATACACATCCACTATCAAACCAATATGGAGAGAACAACAAATAGTGAATGCACTGAAGGCAAAACTCAAAAAGCCAATCTTCCACAACCCATTTCACTATTTCAGCACAAAATGCAAAAATGCAACAAAAAAGTTTTTCCAACTTGACTATTATATTTACTTGCACTAGATCCGAGAATCACTAGACAAGAAAGAAGCTAAAAAGCAGCAAGCAACAACTAAACTCTTATAGCAATAATGCAACCACCAAAAACCAAGTGAAAAACAATACGCACCAAAATAAGAACAAAACAAGAAACTCCACTCATACAAATTGCTCAAAACAACGAAATCACTCACAAAAACTTGACAAGACACCAACTTTCTGGAACTAGTGTCCGAGAAATGCAGAGAAACAAGTATTTCGTTTCGGATTCTTCAACATTTGGTTGGAGTTTCTCAGTTTGTGAGTACTTGTGTGTGAGTGTGAGTGACCGAGAAATGAGAATGTCTCTGGTAATAAAAATACCTAAAAAATGAAAAAAAAAAAAGCTGACAAAAGAGATTTTTTTTCAATTAAAATTAGTTAGAAGTGCTTTTAAGCATAAAAAGATGGCAAAGGTGTCGTTTTTAGCTGAAAATCTTGTCGTTTTATTTTTTTGGAAATGGGTTCTTACATAAATTAAGATACGGGGTTAAGAAGAAAGTTCAATTAAGTAGTTGGTAATAACATACGTGCTAAAAGAGAGCGTGGGATCACGCTCAATCATACGGTGACGGTAGAGATGTCACTGTCAATTGAAAATGGGACCCACTAGAGTTATTAACGGTCGTGATGATTGTTTTTTGTCGAGAGCTACTAACGGCAGATTTTTTTTATAAAAAAAACATTAATACGAGCCTACTTATACACAAAATTTTAGAATTTTTTTATTTGAAAAATAAAAATATTTTTTTAATTCTAAGATTTTAATTCTTTGAAATTATTTTTAGCTCCTGACATTATCTCAGATATTATAAATTTATTTTTAGTTTTTTATAAATATTAGAGATTATAATAAAAATTTATCTCCAATTAAAAAAATATAAAAATATATGAATATAAATATCATATAATTGTAAAAAAATTCATATTAAATTTTAAAAGTCTTTTTTGAAAATAATATTTTAAATATCTATATTATATTTTTATTTAGATATTTAAAAAATTAGATAAGACATATAATACTTATGATGAAGTAAATTGTTAGAAAAATATAATGTCAAATATTGATTATAGAAAACGACAAATATCGAAAAAGTAAACTCAGAATATTCAACTTTTTATATATACTAGCCTTTTATGTACGTGCGTTACACGCTATCGAAGTGTTTAATTTAATTATTTTTTAATATAAATATATAATTTTAAGTTTTGGTAGTCAATTTTATTGCATAAAATAAGAAAAAAAATTAATTATAAAAACATTTATTTTGATAGATTATTGAGAAAAAAATTTGTTACTTTTGAATTTAAATTTTTTTATAAAAAATAAATTGTATCTCATGATAATGTTACATATGATGATAAAGAATAATAATCAACAGTGATCCTTTAATATTTTAATTTATCAACATATGATGATAAAAAATATTCTATATTATTTTGAAACTGAAACATATTCTTATTGTCATCCGTAACTAAAAAGTACCAAAAAATATTGGAATAATTTATAGAGTATATTTAAATACATATTTATCATATAATCTATCTTGATAAGAATAAATAAATTAAATAACTATCCACAATGATGATAATTAAAATTTTAAATAATTTTTTGAACACGTGGTTCTTGCAGTCAAGCTCCCTTCTACCTTTGCACTCGAGGGCCAATCTCCGTCTAGCCTGAGGAAATCTTTGCACGCCTCCGTTACCTTTTAGGAGGCGAAATTGATAAAACCCATAAAGAAGCTAAATAAATTCAAAATTGAAAAAAAATCTTTTTGATTTTCGAAGAATGAAATATGGGGGGAGGGGGATTGATCAAGAAAGATCTCTTGTTCCTATTTTAATTATTTTTTTAATTAATTTAACTCTTAATAAAGAATTTATAAGTATTTATAAATAAAAAAAAAAAAAGATAAAAGTGTCTAATTTTTTTCTCACTTCCATATATTTATATATGTTATGATATAAACATATAGATTGATCAATATTTTATTCAAATAGGTGAAATATACAAATGAATTTTTTTTTTTTAAAGAGACTTACTCTTTCTTGCCAAAACTTACTCCTCTAAAACGATTCAATCTGCCTCTACCCTCTTCAATATAATCTCTCCCACTCATTCTTTCTCCTCTTATCATTTTTTAAACTCAACTCTGAAACCATTTAGTCTCCTCTACACTCAATACCCCTGCAACAAGAAAAACTTGAGGTAGTGCCTTGTTCGTGTTCAAATCCTAAAAACTTTTATGTTGGTTTTGGAGCACCATTTTCAATTAAGTTGCCATACGTTCAGCCTCAGGGACATGGCTAATGATATACTGACTGAGTTGATAATGATTTCATCAAGATTAGTACTAAATATTGTTTTTTATTTACTGGCACTTTAGGTGGAGTTCATTAATCCAAACTATTCCGCAAAAAAATATAGGGTAAATAACTGTTTCGTCCCTCAAGTATAGTGTAAGCTACACTTGCATCCCTATATTTTAAAAACCCTAGTTGTTAGTCCCTGAGGTTAAATTGACACTAACGGTGTTAGAAAATTACCGAATAGGCATATATACCCTCTTTTATTAACTCCTCATCTTATCCACGCGAACCCGTCTTCCCCTTTCTTTTAAAAAAAAAACCTTCTCTATCATAAAATGGATTAAATTCAACAAATAAAACCTACTTAATTATTGCTTCCAGCTTACATCCAGTCAATTAAGTCTCACTCTTTCTTTTATCTTCAAATCCCATATCCTCCATTAGCCATCTCCTTGCTATGTAAACTTGGGGTTGTGTTTATTAAGAGCATAATTTTAGTTGATATGCTTTAAAATTTTTGTGTTATGTAAAACTTGAAGTGCAACTTGCTTTTCAAAGTCTTGGAGTGATTTATGGAGATTTAGCTTTGCCTCCCACTTGATTACTCTTCTCAGTCTTTTATTTTATGTTGCTGTTTTTATTTTGATAAATTAATAAAGGCGTCAAATTTTTGGTTTGCTTCTATGGGCAACCGGAAAATGCAAAAAAGAGTCTTGTTCTTTTGTGCTTTGAACTTTGGGTATTTTCCTTGTTAGAGTATAATCCAAGAAAGGAGAGAAATGGGTTCTTTCAATATTTTTATTTTATTTTTTCAAGGTTAATATTTTTTATTTTATTTTTCTCAAAATTATCTGAGAAGAAATTTTGTGATGTTAAAAGAGGAAGAATTTGATAGTGTTGAACTGCTAAAACTTGAGAAACTAAATATAAATGAAATGATGCTCTTGTGACTTGTTTAGTAAGTTTCTAGTAATGTGGTGATGATTTTTTTTTTCACCAGCAATTGTGGTTGTGGTGGAATAAAGACAAGGTGGGTTTTGATGTTTGGAAGGTGGTCATTCAGGAAGAAAATGGAGGGAGGGGAGGGGAGGGGGTTAGTTAGAAAAAGACAATAGAAGGAATAGATAAGAAGAAGGATATTTTAGTCTTTTACAAATTTTCTTTTTTAAAGAAATTATGGACACATCAGATATTTTTAACGAAATGCTAATGGAATACTAATGGAGGGACAAATTTGTTGGATTGAATCAAAACTGATGGATTGACTACTAGGGTTTTCAAAATATAGGGATGCAATTGTAGGTTATGCTATACCTTAGGGACTAAATTGTTAATTACCCAAAAATATACGATAACTGTGAGTTTAGACCGAATTGATCACCAAACTATGTTGTTAATTTTTAGAAGCTGGGGCATGACAGCGGGTTGTTTGGATTCCATTAAGGGCACACTAGGAAATGAATGTAATGAATTTCAAATGATGTATTTATACCAAACATGATTATTCGTAATTAATTGAATCGTTCATTTTAAATTATCACAAGTTAAACAAAATAATTTATTTATAAATAAAATTTATATTTTGAATTCATTTATACCAAACAGTATTTTAATAATTTCATTGATATTGAATTGTAATGTGGTCGATAAGTTCAAAAACAATAAAACTTTTGAGAGGATCATGCTCTTCTAAGTTGGAAAAAAATGGATATATTTACGATGAAGTGAGCAACACGATAAAATGACTGTAATAAAATTTAGAAAAAAAAAACAAAAAATATTGCTGTTTGTTAAGTAGAGTACCAAACAGAAAGAGGGAGGGAGAGGCACGTTTGTTATGGTGCGCGTCGGGTTACTGTTGGTCTGCCAATGTTGCTTAGTTGGCATTATTCGCCGACACGTTTCAACAGTCAACAACACGT
>CAODLS010283949.1:0-11201 GCA_948243855.1 Flueggea neowawraea | reverse complement strand
CTAAACTTTATTAAATACTCGATTAACATTTAAAACTCAAAATTAACTCTTCAAATTTCAAAAATAAATTTTGAAATTAAATTAAAAATTTCCTGAATAATTAATAAAAATCTTACAAAATATTCCCTTATTAATACAAATGGAAACTAATAATTCTAATAATTAAATTCAAAAAAAAATTGGCCATTCCAAATTTTATAAAACAATAAAATGATTATTATTGATTACAAAATTAACAAAAATCCATTTAACAAAAAGGAAAAATATTTTTACATTAAAATTTAATCGGGGAAAAATACGGAATATTACAATTTTGATCATCAATAGTCTCAGCTCAGTGAGGCGTTGTTTGGCTTGACAGTAAGAGACCTTCTGATCGGGCTCCGTTTCTATGATTTGTTAGATGCTCCACACCGAGTTTCTGTGGATTTAGTTATTGTTTCTATTACTGTTTCTTTCATTTCAAACGTTTACATTTGAAATATTTTCTACAATTGATATTACATATGTTTTGTTTTAATAAATAAGGTTTAAACTTTTATTTATTTTTATTATTTATTTGAATATAATTTTGGGGTAGAAGTTCTGTATTTTGAGGCTTGTGTGGGATGTGTCGAGCTCTCACAGACAGTTTACCTCGTACACCAGTCATGAAAAGGTGGTATTAGAGCATTAGGTTCTGTATTGTCTGGGTCAGTCGTGAAGCTTAGGTATCTTTGATTGAGTCAGTTCGATTTGCCTCTATATGCCTTTCTGACTTTGTTTTGGCATTCTAATATATGTTATGGTACTGTGACAATAGCTTGTAATTTGACGTCTACATGTACTCTTTCTTTGTTTATTCTGTTCGAAAAGGCGATGATTCACCAAAGCCGCTAGTTAGTTTGATATAGATCAGCATGATTCGTGAGATTTTTCAGAGGGTACAATTTCAGCACCTTAGTCTCAGTCACCTCCCGTGATTCAGTTGGATATGTATGGACTTCTTGTTGACGTCCTTGGATATTTTGAATGATTCCTTTCTGGTTAGGTAACTGGGAGTCAACCAGCAATAGCTGCTTAATTAGCTGCACTAGTTGTACCTGAAATTGATTCCAGTAGCTGTTTGATAAGCCTTCTGAAATTTGAGCAATCGAGGTTTAAGGGTAAGATGTGGAGGACCCACAAAAATTTTATCAGGGCATTAGAACATTGTTTCGATGATCTAGATTTCACTAATGACTCTGAAAGGGTCAAACATGCATCATTTCTTTTGGATGGTTGTATAGCTTTCTAGTTGCGAAGTTTCCTGAGAAAGGGGAGTATCTCCTAGGCAGAGTTCAAGAATGAACTTATGCTGTTTGTTCTTCCTCGTGGTAATGGAGATAACGAAGCAGATAAGCTTAATGCTTTTCATCAAAAGGAATGGATGTTTGTGATTGAATATGGGGGAATATTCAGAGAACTTAGCCAGTTTGGGTGGAGTTTCAGGTTCTCATCAGGAGTACCGATTCAATATGAAAGTAGTCAGAATGTCAGTTTAGGGCAACTGAGCAGTTACCCATAATTTCAAGCTAGGGCTTTGAGCTCTATAGGTGCAAGTGAAAGCCCAATATCGTTAGTGCAGTGCTTATAAGAGGAAACATCTTTGGCAGTCTGGCAAGCCAAAGCGTCACTATTATCTTTGTATGCAGTCAGGGCATTTGAAGTAGCGAGTAGTAATTCAGACAATGAGTAATGATCAGTTATGATCATGAAGGGTATTTGGCGTTGGGGTTTGAATAAGTCTTAAGATTGGAAGTGGACTTGTAAGAAGTCCCAAGAGTTTGAGATTTCTTTGGACTGTCTTCTGAGGAAATTTCTAAGACTCTATCTTGTGGGAGTGATGGAGTTTATGATTGAAGTAGGACTTGGTGCACAACTGTAGTTAGAGTTGTATGAATTGATCTGGACTTTAGAGATTTTGCGGTGTATTCGATACATCAAAAATAAACAAGGGTGAAAGATGTGATTCGATGTGGTTGGGAGGGAAGTGGAAATTTATGAAATATGTTCTGTATGGAAATAGATGGAAGGTTTGTTTGGTAAACAACTGAGGATGTTGTTAACTTTGTTTAATAATACTGTCTGATAGGATGAGTGGAGTTGGACTTAGAAGTAAGTGTATCATCTGATCTTTGAGATCAATTTGAATTGAATTTGAGGTTGGACATCAAAAGAGTAATTTCTTTTGGTTCCTTACCCTATTTCCTTCGGCAACATTTGATTTGTTGCGTTCTATTTGCTCTGCTAAGCACTATTAGTTGTTCCTTTCTGCTCTACATATTTGTGTAATTGTTAAGGTTTCTGAAGTTTGATTTTTGACCAATGTCTAATATTTGTTCTTTTGGCACATGATTCTCTAAGCTTGAGAAATATGATTTTGTTCTTTTGTACCTTTGGGTATTCTATGATTTCACAAATTTGTTCTTTATGGGTGTTGTTGTCCCATGTTGTTTCCTGACCTGATTCTTTTGTTAATCAGGATAAGACCCAAATTGATCTCTATTGAGCCATTAGTGGTTTTGGCAATTGTTGGTTTCTATAATGCTTAAGTCGGTATCGGTTTTCTCTGTATCTGCATTTCTCATATATTCTGCCTTTGTTTCTGAATATTTGTGTATGAGCACCTTATGGTGTTGCTTTGCGAAATATGGCGTGGATATCCCATATGTCTAATTCTGACAATTTGAAAGTCAACATTCATTGTTTCTGCATACGTATTCTTTAGTATCCTCTGTTTTATTTTGCAGAGTTGTTTTGTCTTTGTTTTAGTTTGCATATCTCGTTGCGAAAGAGCTAGTATGTTAGGAGGGTGTTAGTTACACTCTACGTGGTTTGATGAAATGATAATGTTGGGATTTTATTTTGATTTTGGGACTTAGTTTCGATTTTTGAGTTGGGAATTTGGATTTCTGACTAGATTGAGATTCTAGTTGTAATGGTGATTTTGGTAAATCTTTGTAATCTTGCTTTGATCTGAATTTTTGAAAATTCGAGGACGAATTTCTTTTGAGAGAGGAAGAATGTAATAACCCTCCTGTTTAAATCATTTCTCTGTAGCATTTTGACCAATTCCGATAAGGTCTTTGGTGGAATGTCATTCAATTGATAATAAACTTTGTTCATTTGAGAATTTGATCCTCGAAAGCTTGAGGTGATTTTTAGTGTTTGAAAAATTTTTAGGGATGTTATCTATGCAAGTTGGGTGATTGTTAAATCCCGACAATGATGGGAATTATGATTTTAAGTTTGGAATGTGGTTTTTTGCATGTTAAGGTGTGTTGGAGTTAATTAACGTAGGTTGAAGGGTTTCTACTTGCGTAGATCATAGCTGGGATGGATCATGAACGTGCCTAAGGCCGTCTGTGTGCGTTGGTGAGTATATGTGCGCTATTGGTCATCTAGACTTGAACAATGGACAAGTAAAAGCCGTCTACGTGCCTTGCACACGTATTATACGCGTGATCATGATCTGGGAACGAACCATAGGTTCTTGAGCCATCTACGTGCGCTGTAGGAAGGAACTACACACATTGATGTTGATCTATATTGAGCCGAGAGTTTCTGAGCATCGTCTACATACGCTGCTGGAAAAATCAATGCACGTTGAACTTCTTCTGCATATGTAGATGATGAAGAAACATTAATATGCCCAGAAATGCTGAAAGTGAGCGAAAAGTTACGTTTTGACTAGATGGGTCTATAAATACCCCTCACCTGACCTTCATTCGTCATTACTCACTTTTCACTCTTTGTCACTCTCAGACTGATTCTCTCTCTTTGTCTTTGCTTCCCCAATGTTTCTAAACATCTCTGAAGGTAAGATTAAGTTTCTAGCTTCTTCGTTTTGTCCGTTTGATGCCCCTGATTTTTGAATCACGTTTTGGTCTGTTTCAGTTTAAGGTTTTGATTTTCGGAGATTCTGATGAGATGGATGCTAAGGGTTGTTAGGTGATGATTGTCTGAGGTAAGATCGTCCTTCATTTCCTCTCATTTCATCATTTTTACGCATTAATCTCGGAATCCCTTTTGGTCGAATTTGCATCTAGAGTTTGGATTTGGTGTTTTATTGGATTGGATGTTAGATAATGATTGTCTATGGTTGTTTGAGGTTAGAGGAACCTAGATTAAGCCCGGAATCAAAATATTTGAGGTTGCTCTAAATGGGTTAAGGTTTGGTTCGGGTTTGTGTAGATCTTTGATGATTTTAAGTTATTTTTGAGAAACCAACCATAGATTTGAATTTCTGAGGTTGAGTTTGATCAGTTTAGGTGCTTGAAACTGATTTCTATCGGTTGAATCGAGAAATGAATTTTTGGGGTAATTTTCCCATAGAGACAAAACTTGATATTTTACAAGTTAAAGGTTTAAAATATAGAAGTTTCTGAATATTTTGAGATTTGATTTGATAATAGAAATACCTTGGGTATTGATCAGTAAAGTCTGAGCAGTTTGGAGACTTGATTGTCGTAGTACATCGAGGTTTGAATGTCGATGAGCGATAGACTTTCGATTTGTATAGGATTTCTGACACCGTTAGCATTTGAGTCTGCATTTGCATTCCATGCATCTTCTATATTGCCACAGTCACTGTATTTGATGTGTTTGTAAATGTTTGTTTAAGCTAAGCTCAGTTCTTGAGATGACCAGCCATGATCGGTGGTCAGTGTTTCAGAGTTTGGAAGCTCGGTATTCAGGTGAGTTGATGACAGCTTCAGACACATAGGCTGTGTCTGGAAACTTATATTTGTTTTTGATGTGTTTAACACATATTCTGAATTGAAATAATCTAAGGATTGGTTAAAATAATAATCTGATTTCGGTGAATGGATATTCAAACTCTATTTTCGGAAACTGATATATACGTATGTATATATCCCTCCTATCTCTGTTTTGATTCTGAATCGTATGCTTTGTTCTATGAACCCTATTTTGATAAATTTTTCTGTAATTAGTATTAGCCTGAATTTTTGAACATCTTTTCATAATAAAGATTATGTTTCTGAAAAATATGTATATATTTATATATATTTGAATTATGGAATTGCTTTGGAAATATGTGATTCTTTTTTGGAATATTGATATATAAGTTATATCTTAGATATCTCTCTTTGTTTTCGATATACTCGGTCGCATGACTGTTCTGTTTTAGATTTAATTAAATTATATGTATGTTTTGGAGATGAGACGCCTATGCTACGGGGTACGTAGCCTTTGATATACCAATGCATGTGAAGACCCCAGCTACCAGGGAGTGTTGGTGGCCTTTGTCCTGATCAGACACATGATTGGATTCAGATTAGTGGTAGAGACCACAATTATTATACACTTGAGTTGTGGCAGAGACCACCCCTGTTATATCTCAGTTTCTGGTCCCTTATCCATGATATTATGTTTTAAAAATAATAATATTATTATTTTGCCTATGTGGCAAACTATTTGAGTCTGAAACTTCTAGAAAATATACAAAGGTTTTGAGCCTTGTTTCTGAAACTTTGGATAATAGTTATGAAAGGATTTTTGATTTTTGTTCTGAATTTTTTAGTACAACTTAAAAGAGTTTTATTTTCGAAACTTCAATAAGATTAAACATTTTCTGTAAAGGTTTGACTTTGTTTTTGAAAACACATTAGCTTTGATATTTTGAAATATTCTTGAAAGATTTTGATTGAGTTCCTGAATGATTTTGTGCATGATGTTTGCTTGATTGCGAATGATTCGAAATGGGTTTTGAATCAATATTACATATGTAGCGTGTATATATATGTATATATGTTGACTATATCTACTTGTGGTATTTATTTTCGAACTATTTTCAAAACAATCTTTGTGAGGGACGTATGAGGCATTCTAGAGTGTTGTCCCTCACTGGATTTGACCCACTTTCTTTGTTTTATCTTTGTTAAACTCTGTTTTTCAGGTGATTTCGAACATCTGCAGTCTCAGCTCAGTAAGGCATTGTTTGGTTTAGCAGTGAGAGCCCTTCTGATCGAACTCCGTTTGTATAATTTGTTAGATGCTCTACACCGAGTTTTTGTGGGTTTAGTTATTGTTTTTGTCATTTCAAATGTTTACATTTGAAATATTTTCCACAATTGATATTACATATGTTTTGTTTTAATAAATAAGGTTTAACCTTTATTTGTTTTTATTATTTATTTGAATATAATTTTTGGGTATAAGTTTTGTATTTTAAGGCTTGTGCGGGATGAACCGGGCTCTCATAGACGGTTCACCTCGTACACTGATCATGGTCCTAGGAATAGGTCGTGAGAGGCTTAGTCATTTAACTGAAGTTTGAGAGGCAAGTAAAACATTTACCTTAAAAATGAGAAATGATGGAATATTTATGTCATGACCCGTTTCCAAACCATGACCAGCATACGAGATGAACCGTTTAAAAAAATTTGACTTGGCACAAGCCTTGGAGAACAAAACTCATCTAAATTTTATTACAAACAAATCTAAAACCGTTTTAAAAAGTTAATAATAAGTAAAAATTCAAGTTCTTTAAAACATAAGTTTTCATAAAAAAAAAATTCTAGATAACAAAATCATACTAAATGTTGAATAAGCATACAAAACCATACACCCACAAAGTATTCTGGAGTGTAACAACTAACAAAACAAATAAATTGAGCTCGAACATAAGGGCTCTGGCTGCAACTTCAAAATATCTCCCTGAAAGTCAATTGCCGAAGGGGTTGTATCAACAAAATCACATGAAAAATGTTTAGGGAAAAGGTTGAGAAAACTCAGTGAGGAAATAACACTCCAAATTGCCTTTGAGACATCACATGAACCATTTTGAAAATGTTTCTAGAAAATACCACATGTATGTATATAATTATATACTAATAGTATACATTCGTATACATACGAATAGTAATTCATCAATTCATTTTGAAAACGTTCGCACAGATAGCAAACACCATACAGTCAGACATAATGATTAATATAACAGAAGACAAAATAGGCATGCTTCATGCATATATACAGAATCACACATAATTCAATATATTCCTATCTAATCATCACATACAGAATAGAATATATCTTATAATCACTGATCATAAACCCTTATTATATTAAAACTTATGCTGACAAGATCAGATCAAAAGTAGTGTAGTAGCCTTAAGAGTCTAAATGGTACATGACTTAAAAGGCCTAACAGTTGACAGCCTTAAGGGCTCAAAATAGTACTTCGTCCATCCTAAGGGTTTCAAAGCTGTAATAGACAAAGCTGATCTAAGTATATCTGCGAGTATTGCAGTCCACGTGCTCCAGCAAGATATACCTTGTCAGACTACAATACAATATACTACGAAAAAATGAGCAATAATAAAGCCTTACCAAATTTAATATATCCAAACTTAAATCATACTAAACAGTCTGATAGGGGGCCAGAATCAGAATCATGATCATACGTGGACTCTTGGCACTAGATCATATGTGGACTCCTGCCACTAGAAAATAGCTTACGTGTGTTGCCTACACACATGGGTTACCACTAACCCTAGTAACTAGGCCTTCACAATTGTATGCCAAAGGCTAATTTACCCCGTACCATTGGTGTCTCGAGTCAGAATAATTAAATAATAAATATTACAGACGTTAAAGACGCAGAATCAAACAGGTAATAGTGGATGCACCACTAACATAACATGTAATACTTCAATTATATAAATCAAAGGACAGATTCTTATTATCCCAATAATTTAAAATATCCATATAAGTAACAAACAATATATAATGCAGATAGAACTTAATAATCATATCATAAACTATCAAACACAGAAAAGTATACAAATATTTCAGAACATATTTTCAAATCCAGACAGAATACTTAATACAGAAATATAAATGTTTTAGAACATAATATTTTCTAATGAATTCAAAATAACATCCAAAATAGGTTTTTCATATCAGAAGTTTCACGTAAGTCAGATTTTTTTTAGGAAGCTCCAATCCTTTGTTAGTCCGAAGTTTAGATATAAGCCAGACACATCAAAAACTATAGATTTAGAAGACACAACCTATGTGTTTGAAGCTGCTATCCCACTCACCTAGATATCCAAACGGAATGGCCTAGTCACGCACCATTGGTGGCTGACTGATCTCGCTGACCGGAACATGAAGCTGAAACAATTATCAAAGCGGAATCAAATATATGATGTTGGTACTGTGACGGTACCCAAAAATGTATGATATGTAAATGCAGACATAGACCTTTGATATCGACGAAAATTCCATTTTGATCTAAGATCTACCGCTCTCGCCAAAAAAATCGGGTTCCGCATAAAATGACAGTTTGGTACCTCAAATTTTGCAAAATTACTCTTTAGTTCCTAAGTCCTTAAAATTTTTAGAAATTACAAATTAGTTCTTAAATTCTCCAAAATCACAAAACAGTCCCAACTTCCTAAAATTACAAACCATCCCTTGCGACATAAAAATATTCTCAAAAATATCACAAACTAGTTCTGATCGATACCCAACATTTCCAACCACTCAAATCAACCCAAATCAACTTTGTAAACATGAATCTATAATTAATTTCATCAAAACAATTCAAAACCAACTAAAATCTTAAAGGTTTTGATCAAAACCCTAACCCATTAAAAACTACATCAAATATTTAATACCCAACTCAAATCTGTGCATTATTAACTTCAAACAATCGTAATCTAACTATCTAAAGCACCCAGTACAACGTAAACAAGTTAAATCCAAAACCCAATTCAAACTGTCATCCAACATCAAACCTTAGATCTATGAACAAAATGAAGGAGTAAATGGTTTAGGAATAAGATCTTACCTCAAGAGATGGAATGAAAGCAATGGCAGAGAGACTCATACAAGTTTGAGAGAGTTTTCAGAGAAAATGGAGTGAAAATGACGAAATGGTTGGGTTTTCGGGGTTATAAGGACAGACGGATCAAAACTCATTGTTTTAATGTTTTAACAAAGCAACATTAATCATTTTCCATGTAACGTACGTTACACACACCTAACGTACGTCCTGACCCATCAACGTACGTTATATAGTTTACAAAAGCGTCAAATATGAGAAATCACAGCACTACGTAAGTTTTAGAATGCACAACATATGCCAAGCAACTATAACGTATGTTATACATAGTGCATGTTAGCTTAAAACCGATTAATCATTACCTAGTGTCTTCTAATTTTTTTCAACCAACAGTGTTATTGCATCTGTTATAGTAGTACTTTGTTTGTACATTCTATTGTGGAGTAAAAGCAAAGATGTAGAGGATTTTGCAATAACGCCAGCACAAGATAAAGCTAAGGAAGAAGAACGTTATGATGTATAGTTGCAGCTATCAATTACAGTCAATTTATCTTTGAAATAAGCCAGGGCTTTGAGAACATCATCATGTTCTCTATT
Organism: Flueggea neowawraea; assembly: GCA_948243855.1. Classification (NCBI taxonomy): domain Eukaryota; kingdom Viridiplantae; phylum Streptophyta; class Magnoliopsida; order Malpighiales; family Phyllanthaceae; genus Flueggea; species Flueggea neowawraea. The sequence continues at coordinate 1,771 of CAODLS010283949.1, read as the reverse complement.
AGTGAAATTGTTGAGCAAATTTTTGCAATGTAGCACGTTCAAGTGATTGGAAGAAGAAAACAAATAAAGAAAGAAATTAATGAACAAGATTGTTAGAAAGTCTTACTCCTTCAGCTGAATTAATACATTTCAATTTCAAGTTGTTTTGTTCTTTCTATTGCTATTGCTAAATGCTAATGCTTCCTGATATGTTGCAATGATATTATATGTGCAATTCAATAGCTGAGGAGTTTTGGTTCATTAATTAAAAGAATTTTTACACAAATATATGTATAAAATAGAAAGAATTATATAAATATAACCAATACAAGAACTTCATTTAGAAAAAATGATATTTAATAAAAAAATTCAAACATATCAAACATATCCATTAGGTATTTAGAACGTATACTAGAGCGTCATCTAATACTTTACGAAATGGAACGCAATTGCTATAGCAAAAGATTCATTTAGTATACCAAGATAACGTCAAAGCCTAATACTAATTATTAATTAATTTTAATATATAATAATTTAATTATTCTTAAAAGTTTAAATGATTATGATGGCATCAAATTTGAAGCCAACTGAAATTCTCATAAACATTCGGCCTAGGCCTAAAAAGTAAAGAGGAAATTACATGATGTGCGAGTTTTCATTTAAATTTAAGAATTAAAACAGCATATATTATATTCTTTAAGATACAACAGCCGTGATTATAATTTCACATATGCCATATTGTTCAAAGACAAGCACCTTTCTCATACTCTTCATCAGAGACCGACCACTAAGGCCCTAGTAATGCAACCAAAATCTCTTTCAATCTTCCTGTAACACCATTATACTTTCCATATGATTTAAACTATTATTATATAATCACATAAAACTATATACCATTACGAAAATCCAACAAGAGAATATATATGTCTTATGCAAATATAACTATAAACATTAGTACAAATCATATATACTAGCCAATCTCAAAATTTATAAATACAAGCCAAAAGACTTAGCTAACTATATATGAAAATGCTGAGGAGGAAAGCCAGCCGACATGTGACTCATGCTTCTATTTACAGACTTCTAGCTCAAAAACAACCAAAAACATCTACTAGTAAGAGTCACCTGGAAAAATATTACAATTTATATGAGCAACTTAATGAGCATAAATCATCATAGATCAAACCCAAGCAAACACGAGCATTTAATGAAGGGAAAATAATTTTTGAGTCCCTTAAGTATACCCTAATTAGTAGGTCAATCCTCGTGTTTCTAGCATGTTACAGACACATCCTTGAGGTTTAAAATCGGGTTACATTTAAGTCTTTCTGTTAGTGGTCCATCATTAATCTGTTAGTAAGTTGCTGACATGTCGCCTTATTAACTTTAAATGAAATTTTAAAAACAAAAATACCTCTAAATATATTTTATCGTAACCCTAATTTCCTTTTCTTCTTCTTCTTCTTCTTCTTCTTCTTCTTCTTCTTCTTCTTCTTCTTCTTAGAATTTCAAATCATTTTCCCTTAGAAATTTATGGGTTTCCAAGAACCAAAAATCCAAAAACCATTTTATTTTGTATATAAATTTAAAATCGATAGCAAAATTGAAATCATAGCCCATGTGAATAGTGAAGAACAAAAATGGAACAAACTAAGAGGAAAATTGAAGATGATCAATCCACTTCTTAGAAGAACTAGCCATAAAAAGGCCTTAAAAGCTTCAATCAAACTCATTGTTGCACCTTTCAGTGCCAGAAAAAAGAAATAAAGCAATAATAGAAATCAAAATCTTC
>CAODLS010283915.1:0-12846 GCA_948243855.1 Flueggea neowawraea | reverse complement strand
AGATTGGAAACTGGTGTCAGTTGGACATGATCATTTTAGGAAACTACATTTTGTTTGAGGAACTATGTGAGATCAGTCTACGATTGGTTTTTGTGACATAAATGATTACAACTTGGGATATTAGCTGAAATTAATTATTAGTATTTGGACTAACTATTGAGTTAGTTCGTTTTGATTTGACCATGGAAAACTAGATATTTGAGAGTTTAGGTAATTGATGATCTTTTGTATGCGAATTATGGTTTTAATAGCTTGTGACTTCTATAATTAGGTTGGATACCAAATTGTGAATTAAATTCAATGACTTTGATGAATGAGGTGTAATTCATGATTCGAGGTCATGCAGTGGCAAATATGAGAATAATACTTGAATAAGTAATGATTGATAATGATTGAGATCATGTGAGTGAAGTGATTTGGAAAACATCATTTAGAAGAGAAGGCTACTCAGAAGACCGAGGATAGGATGCGACACAGATAACCGCACATGTTCGACTCAGCTGACCTTTAGGTCAGTATGTTTTATTTTATGTCTTTGCATCATTTGCATATGTTTATGGCATCATCATGTTTGCATGTTTCATGTTGGCTGAGATGTTATGGATTTTTGTTTTGAGAGGTCTAGGTGGATCTCGGTTTTGATCTATTTTGATTCGAAATTCGCGGACGAATTTCTTTTAAGGGTGGGAAGTATGTAATACCTTGTCCAATGTCGATTCGAGATTTGTTGGTTAACGATGATCTATGATGTTCATTGGCGAATAAAATTATTTGGAGTCATAAACTTTTGATGGAATTAAAAGAAGAAATCAAGAGGAGAGGAGAATGGATGAAATTGGTGAGGAACAGCCACGATAACGTGCGTTAAGGCATGTAATGAGCGTTACGGGCTGCTGTCGTCCGAGGAATTGAGATTTCATTTGCGTAATGCGCGTCTCTGGCCGGATAACGCATGTTACAAGGGCTGGAAGGTGTGAGACGCTCGTCTCTCGTCCAACACTCGTGTTTCGTCAATTAAAACAGCCCCAAAACGCCGTGTTTTGACTTGCTGGGTTTATAAACCCTAAATATCTGATAACCTTCATCTTCCTCCATTTTCACGATTTCTCACCTCAAAACCATCCCAAATCCGTCTCTCTTCATCCCAATCCGTTCCTTTTCCATTCCTAAGGTAAGTTCATCATTATTTCTTGGTTTAAGCTTCCATTTGATGCATTTTTCATGCTTGGGGAGTGGTTGAACGAAAATGGGTATGTTTGATGCTAGGGTTTAGTTTTGCATGGATTCTAAGCTAGATTGAAGGTTGTTTTTGATTGATTTATGTATAAGGGACATGGAGAAACATGTATCTAAGTAGAAATTAACGAATGGATGTTGTTTGTTATTGATGTTGGAAAATCTGAATTTAAATTCTAATTTTCATGATGATATTGAGGTTTTTGTTGAAATAGATGTTGGATTTGGATTTAGAAGGTTGATTATAGTCAAGAAGGATGATTGGTTTCGTTTTGCATCGGTTGAATCGAAAGTTCCGTCTTTTTTAGAATGACACTTTGTGTTTCCGTTTTTTCGTAAATTTTGGAAAGTTGAAGTCAGATTTGTAATTTTAGAAGCTTGATCTCTAGAATTGTAATTTTGGAAAGGTTGACGTGTAGATTTGTAATTTATGAAAAGTTAGGGACTAACTTGTAATTTTACAAGTTAAGGATTAAAGTGTCATTTCTGAGAGTTCAGGGATGAATTTGAAAATTTTGACTTATGGAGGACCTCTTGGTAATTTAAGGATACTTTAACGACTATATTGAAATTTACCAAGTCTCATGGGACTAAAACTTAATTTTATAGTGGTCGGGAACCAAACAGTAATTTTACGTAGATTATGAATTTATGATCGAGGGCGATGGATTCACATTCGATATACGCTTTCAGCGTCTATGAGAGTTTGCATCTGCATTTGCATATCATGCATATGGTATGGCCACAATACCACATTTTGATATATGTTATGTTGTTCATGTTCAGCTTCATGTTCCTACCAGGAGGCCAGCCACCGGCGAGTGGAGCTTGATTGGCGATTGCACTTGGATTTTCATGTGGGTGGATAGCAGCTTTAGATGCATAGGCTGTGTTTTGAAACTTCTATTATGTTTTATGATGTGCTGAACATGTTTATGAAAATGGACTAATCTAAGGATTGGTTAAATGAATACAACGACTATGTGATTTTTATAATCAACCCTATGTTTTATGAAATTGATATATATATATATATATCTTATGATTTCAAATGATGAAATGCATGCATATGATTTATGCTATGTAAGATAATGTTTTGTTTTTATGATACTGGACACCTATGCTATGGGGTCGAAGTAGCCTTTGGTATACCAATGATATATGTACTATGAAATCTTAGCTACCAAGAATGTCGGTAGCCACGTTTTCTGATCCAACACGTTAATTATTATGATGGTGGTTGAGTCCACATCACCCATGTTATATGGTGCCACAAACACACCCATGATTATGATCCCTTATCAATAATATATGTTTTAACTATGAAAACATGTTTTAAGAATCAAAATGATTATTAAGTACGTTTTCATGCTTGCTAGATGCTTTGCTTGCGAACGATTTCGAAATGATTTTCAAAAAGTTATTATTTATAGCATATATATGTATATGTATACGTTTATACTTACATGTGGTATTTTAAACTGTTTTCAAAGCAGTCTTTGTGAGGCACGTATGAGGCGGTCTAGAGTATTTTCCCTCACTGGGCCCCGAGCCCCTTTTCTTTCTATATCTACTGTTGATCTTGTTCTGCAGATTCATCGTTTTTTGCTACGACAACTTTTCCGCATCTTGGATACCAGTGAGATGTCATTTGGTTAATGATGCCCTTTTGATCGAGCTCTTATGTATTCCTATTAGAGTTCTACACCGAGATGCTGTCGGGTTACTGGGTTGTCTTTCACTCTTGATGTATTTTGATATATTACGCTATATATATGTTTTGGATATTTTATTATGATATATGATTATGTCATCGTTTACCCTATCGTATGTTTTTAATAATCAATGTTTTAATCAAATGTTTTCGGTAGTAAGTTATGATCTGTGAGGCTTGTGCGAGATGAGTCGGGCTCTCATAGACGGTTTGCTTCTTACGCTAGTCACGGGCTCGCAACTGGTCGTGACAAAGGTGGTATCAGAGTGAGGTTTCGTATTGTCTGGGTCGGTGTGGAGCATAGGTATTTTTTAATCGAGTCAGTTTGATTTGCATCCGTATGCCCTTATAAATATGTTCCAAAACTATGGATTTGTTTCGGTGCCTTAAAATTGTTTCGACACTTGACCTTTGTTTCGGTACTGTGGCGATTATTTGCATTTTGACATGCATATACAACATGTTTGTTTGATGTTGATCTGCAGGCATGAATCCATTTTTGATGATACGTCTGCATATTTGAACTCTCATGTGTATGCTTTATTCAGTTTGGTGCCACAACTTCAATTATTACATTAGGCTTTTCCAGATACTTTGGATTGATAGTAAATTGTTGAAGGAGCTCTGTTGGGGGTTCTGTGTCTTTGAGAGACAAAAATCTTAGATAATTTAATGGCAAAAGAATATGCTGATATATTTCTAAGAATAAATGATTTAATAATTGGCGATGAGAATATTGGTTCTTTATGGTGGATGCCATTAGTTGGCATCGAATGGTCATTGTCTGTATTGGTGATAATTTAACTTTGGAGAAATTAAGGAATAAGAAAGAGGCATTGATTTGCTAAGCACATAGGGGCTTAGCAATAATGAGAAGGCACGGTTCACCTCGTACGTCGGTAATGGGCTCGCAACGGGTCGTGACACCTGGTTCTATCGTTAGGATCAATTGTCATCTACAATTTTGACCGACTTAGTACTGTTTTTTTTTTCAAATCTAGCTCTTAGAAGAGCTACGGGGCAGGGTTTTATTAGGGGAGTTTTTTTAGTTTAGTAATTTTGAATTTAAAAAAAAATATTACTCTCTCCGTCCCACAAAAATAGGCCACAATGTGTTTTTCACAAAGATTAGTTGAGTTATTAATTTTATTGGATATTTTCAAAAATATCCTAATAACTATTCAATAGTAATTAAAAACACAATTTACTATGCATTTAAGTAGGGACTATTTAATAAAATGTGACATAACTACTAGTATTAAAAAGAAAACAAGCCTATATATTGGGACAAATAAAAATAGAAAGGTGACCTATCTTTATGGGACGTAGGGAGTAAAATTTAAAAAAGATCAAAGTAGTAATTTAATAAAAAGATTAATACTTAACATAAATACAATAAAAAATAAGAAGAAATTCGACCACCTCCTATATATTTATACCTTCTCTTATAAAAAAAAATGCTAAGGCCAATCTCATTGGTAATTCCATTAATTATTCATCTATCAAAGAAATAAGTCAATTGAGCTAAAAACAATTGGAGAACTTCTTGCTCCATATCCCTCTTACTCGATTTTCAGATTGAAAATTTTCTGGTTTAGTGTGAGATAGAAATATGTCTATCTATCTTAACACGAGTGAATTAATGAAGGGTAAAATCCATGGTGGTCTCTGAGGTTTGACTATATCTTTCGGTCGGTCCCTACATTTTGAAAATTCGCTGCTCCGGTGCATGCCACTTAACACTGTTTGCCAAACTTAATAGAAAACACGAAAAGACTAACTTGCCCTCTAATTTTAAATCAATTTACAAAAAAAAAAAACCTATCTTTCTTCCTCACACTTGTTCTCGTCTCTCTCTCTTCCTCACATTCCACCAAACCGATCTAACCTCTCTTTCTTCCTCAATCCCGATCTGTTCCTTACCCAACCTAAAATCCAACCTTTGCCATTTCACATATGCTCTCCCTTACTCTCTCCGCCCGATCTGCTTTTTTCGCTACCACAACGCTCTTTATTGAACACCATCGCCACCACCATTTCAAACCCAACCAAACTTCCCTCCAACACCCCCGTCTCTTCACAACTAAGTCAACAAACTCACCACCACCAGACTTCAAACTCTACTAACAAATATGAAATAACAATATAGGTGCATTGTTAAGATGGGTTGCGGTTTGGGTCGGGTTTTTGGGATCCGATTTAGAGTGGCAGTTTCATCTCTCTTCGATGGTATAAGTTAATTTTTTTTTGGTTTAGTTCTGGAAATGATTGGGTTCTATTAATTGGTCATGGTGGTATTTTTTGGGTTTTGGTGAAATTGAGGCAGATGAAGGCAGAGAGGATGCTTGGTTCGTGCAGTGGCATAACATAGTACATAGTCGGTTTGGGAAAGGTCACGAAAGTCGGGATGAGGCTTGTTGGGTTTGAAGAGGTGGTGGTGGTGGTGTTAGAATAGTAGATGAAAGTTGTTGACTTCGGTTTTGATTGGTTTAGATGATGATGATTGCAAAACATCCATGAAAGATGTGCTAAGTTGCAAACTTGCTGGTATCTTGATACAAAGCAAGTTATGCCTATGCAAGTCACGTTGATCATGATAAAAATGGTATTAAGGCGTGTTACATATGATACATGGCACGTAGATCATCCATTCCAGAAGTACAAAGTATCAGATGATCAGTGACGCACGTTAAGGAAACTACAACGCACGTTATACACTTGCCGGATAACACAAGGCGCGTTGTAGAACAAAAGATGCTATCTTTGATGAATTGCACAACACACGTTACAACCACTGCAACGCACGTTGACGAGGTCAGATGAGGACAAAGCCAAGACGCTCCTCAGGATTTGAATTTGAATATTCTATGACACACTAACGTGGATTAAAGATGTGATCTTAAGATAAAGTCGACAACGCAAGTTGTAGAGTGTGCAACACACGTTAAAGATTCACTAGGTGAAATATCCATATTCTGTAAGGAAGAATAACACACATTGAACAAACCACAAGTCACGTTGAGTTATGATCAACACACGTTGAAGGTGGTACAATGCATGTTAATGACAATCCATTCAAGGTTGTGGCTACTAGAGTTCTTGCAAATCGCGTTGAATTGCTATCAAGTCACGTAGAACTCAATAGTACAAAGTACAACGCACGTATATGGAGATACAATGCACGTTGTACAAGGTGATGTCATTTAAAACAGAATATTTTATTCTTTCACAACGGCTACTTCGAGGCTCCAACGACTATATCTTCAAGAGAGGCTATAAATAGACGTCACTAGACAGAAGAGAAGCAAGAGAGACATTTGCCAAGACTTTCTATTTACTTTCTCTCTCACTTCTACCTTTCTAACCCATTTGATCTATTTAATTGCTATCTTACTGTTGGTTTTGAGTGAGCTTTAATCTGTTATACACTTTAGTTAAATTTGTGACAAGCAAGGTTGTTTGCTTGGGGCAGACAGGTTTCCTTGTTAAGCCTTAGAAAAACAAGAGTGGTTGCTAGTGAGTCTTAGACAACTAAAGTTCAGTTTTGCTAGTTGATCCCGTAAAAATAAGTGATTCAATTTTCTAGTTGATCCCACAAAAATTAGAGGTCAGATTTGCTAGTTGAGCCCTCAAAAACTAGTGGTTAAGTATTTTCTAGTTGAGCCCGCAAAAAACTAGAAAAATGGTTTTCTTGTTGAGCCCGCAAAAACAATGTGTAAAGGTTTTCTTGTTGATCCTGCAAAAGCAAGGTGTAACGATTTTTGCCTCCACCCGCAAGTGAGATTGATAGTGGATTAAAATTCTCTAGTTGAGACTAGAGAAGTGGACATAGGTCAAGATGACTGAACCATTATAAATATTGAGCTTTGATTTCTCTCTCCCTACTCTCTTTACTTTGCCTTGCACTTGCATTTGATTTACATTATTATTGAGTGTGGATTGGATCTTTAGAGCTTCCACATTTACTCTTTGATTTAAGTTTGAAAGAAAACTTTGTTATTTGTTTTAATTTGCAAAATTTTTTAACAAGGTTTTTAACTTGCTAAAAATCTAATTCACCCCCCTCTTGGATTGTCATTTCTTATTGGGACCAGGACTTTCAAAAGCTTGATTGAAGATATATATAATTTTCATGATTTTGAAATCTGAGATGGTTTTGAGGAAATCGAATTGAAGAGAGATACAGAGGCTTGTGAGGACCATTGTGGATAATGAGGACTGCAACACTGAGAAACTCGACCAACCCATAGAAAAGCTTTTGGCTTTGAACGAGTTGAAGATGAGAGAGAGGCATCGGGGTGTGGGTTGGAGTAAGAGGAGGAAGAGAGACGAGGAAGGTGAATTAGGGATTGATTTTGAAACAAATTGTTGATTTTGAATTTAATCATGTAAATTTAGACAAAAATAGAGGAGAAAGAAAATAAAAGGATGTTGATTTTGAAAAACAGGTTGTTGATTTTGAATCTAGTCATTTAAATTTAATCATGAATAAAAGGAAGTTAACTATGTGATATCTCCTTGATTTCTGATTGATTGAGTCTCTTCAATGTTGCAGATGTGCCTTGTAGAAATTTCAGTGATTAGCTTCAAATCTTGTGAGTTTTTTTTTGGCTATGGGTCTATGATTGTGTTGGTTTTAAAAAATATTCTGGGAATTTTGTTAGGTTTTGTTAACTTATGCAGTGGGTTTTTGATAAAGGTTAAAACTTCCATTGTTTTTGGTATGGGTTTTTTGATGAAGATGGAGGAGGAGGATGTTGGGGTTTTGGATGAGAGAGAGAGGAGGAAGAGAGACGAGGAAGGTGGTGATGGGGGATGAAGAAGGAATGGGTGGGTTCAGGTTGGGTGTTTAGGTTAGGTTAGAATTTTTAGTTTTTGGTTTCAATTTTGGAGTTTCGGGTTCACAAGAGAGGTAAGAAAGATGAATGGTTGGTTGGTCGGATGTTTAGAATTGGGTTAATTTTTTGGTTTTGGTTTTGAAAGAATTATAAGGTATTTTTGTCATTACATTTTTAAAATTATTAGGTCTCACGAGTCACGTCAGCTTTTCTGACGTGACACGTTATGTTTGACTAACGGTGACAGACAGAGAGACCAGAGCTGCGAATTTTCAAAGTGTAGGAACCGGTCGAGAGATATAGTCAAACGTCAGTGACCATCATGGATTTTACCCATTAATGAATGAATATTAGGGGTAGTTTTGTAACTGTGGACCCTATTGTCTACCCAGCAAGCAGCTAACAACCCAAAAGATGAAAGCACCCTCTGGCAAGACGCACTTAAACCAGGAAACATAGAGGTACGATTGACAAATGAGAGTTATAGTGATCTGCATCCAATTTGATATATTAAATGTAATTTAACAATATTAATGATCAAAGACGGAACCGGAGTCTGATGTGTGGGGTGGAGCATTTTTTTTTTTTGGGTCTAATCACCCAGTATCAGGAGCCCATTAGTTCCAACTAATTCGGTTTCGATCCAGACAAGACTCCGAAGGGCAGCGACAAATGTCTATCTCAAGAGTTTTAAAGTAATTATGTATCCATGACTCTTCATTTAGCATCATCCACACCCTCTTCGGTGGGATGGAGCAAACTTTGAGGTATATAAAGTCAAATTTAACATCTTTTAAACAAAGTAAAATCAAGTACATAGAAGTCACATTTACATCAGTAGTTAAAAGAAAAACACTTAATTAACTTGACTAACAAGAAGTTAGCAACCAAAATCTAGCAAAGAGGACTCTAAGTTCTGTTAAATCATCAAAATCGTTTATCGTATACTCTATAAAAAAAATTCAGCTATATCTTCTTTAACATATAGAAGCAAATGAGTCGGACAAAAACTCATCTCTTATTTTACTGCAAAGTCTCGATTTAGTCTAATCTCAATTAAGATCGTACTGTAACTATATGCTCATTTTAAGACATAGTAAAATGAACTTTACCTTTGCCATTGGCAAAGGCAACCCAAATATCAAGACATAGTAAATATTGTAATACAAACAACAAAAATAGTTGAATGGCAACTCATTTTAAGTTCAAAGTACGAACATTTTTTACAAGAGAATTGAATGAGTGTGGTAGAGGCAAATCATGGTCTTATTTACCGTTTCATTTCATCGGTTATTCTATTTCTTTTTTCTCTTTTTTTGAAATGCAAAAAAATACACCCATCAAGCTATTCTACCCACCATGCTTAAAATATGACCAAACCTTCACACCAAGGCACACAGCTCAATGGCTCAATCAAGCAATTGCTAATTGCTATCGACTACAAGTGCAAAATAATTATTGAAAATAGCAAAGCAAATAAACGTAGGAAACTATTCAAAATCAAAATATTTAATTCAAAATCTTACCTATTTTTCAAGTTCCAACCAACAAAGCAAAATCTCCTTTCAAGTTCCAATCAAGTGTCAAACAAATATTAAGATTTAATTTTGGAGATTAAGTTTTATGAGAGGGAAAGAAAAGTGTTTAAATTTAACAGAGAGAAAATAAAGACTATGTTTAGTCTAGAAAATAATTTTCTGTTTTTCATTTTCTATTTTGTTTTAATTTTTTGAAAATTAAAAATATTTAGAAAATATGTTTAAAAAAATTAATAATTTTTTCATTTTTCCATCTCTGTTTTCTAGAAAACAATGGAAAATTTTCTCAATGCTCAAAGAATTTGATAGAAAAAGTGTTTTGAGTTGAAAATTGTTTTGGCTTGTTGAAGAAATACTAATTTAATTTTTTGTTGTTAAAAACTATAAAACTTTTTGAAAAATAAACTAAAGAATTAGGCTTCAACATACAAAATTGAAATTAACAAATTTTCTATATAGCCCATGAACTTAATTTTTTTTTTTTTTTTTTGTAGGGGAGACCAAATATTGGAAGAATACTACTTTGTTAAATAATACTAGTACTATCGAGTTTTTCACAAATCCAGGGCTGGTCTGGTCACTAATATCGTACGCCTCTGTTAATGACTTTTAACCCAAAGCAACCATGCATCCCGGTTCGAACCGAACGGCATTCATGCGCACGTTTAATCCCTTCTTGTGTGGAGTTAAGGCCTGACCAAAAAAAAATTGCTTACTTTCAAGATGAAAATTTTATTGCGAATGAATACTTCAGATTCTTTTGGAAATGCCAAATTATGTATACACCTGTCCTGTGCTTTGAACAAGCCTGAAGTGAATCTACAAACCAGAAACAAAACCTTTTGTAATGCATTCGCTTATAAATTTACATGGCAACTGCTTTTCCAACAAGAGCCAGCAACCTACTAAGAATTTACATTTCTTTTCTTCAAACCCCAACTCCCTCACCAAGTACATACAGGGAAAAAAAATCGAAAACTTCAAAAAAAAATGAAAAGTTGTAAGAAAGAAACATAACCAAACCTCTCCGATAGTAGCTTCTCTGAACCTGTTAGAACTGGAGCAGAGAACTGGTAAAGAAGGTCTCATTCAGAGACCACAAGCTAATGAGCCAAATCCTCACTTCCAACACCAATGCTGGACTTGTCGATCGTCCACACGTTGTATAGTTCATACACTCTTGCCCTGTTCTCAGCCCACCATTGTTCGGCTTGCTTCTCACTGAATCGTTTTCGACTGAAATTCATAAAATTAATCGAAGATGAAACTGGGCACCGAGAAAGATGCAAAATAATATGATTGAGACCCAATATTTACAACATTAATTGAGCAGGAAATAGAAGGAACTTTGAACCAATAAGAAAAAAGATTATAGGCTGCCCGCCTGTTCCTAGAATTTGCAAATATGTAAATCATATGATGTAAAATGAAAAAATAGCACCAACGTCAGTAGCTTGATGGTCCTAAAATTATTTCTATATGCATCACTTTTTGCTCCATATTTCCTCCAAAATAAACTCAAGTCACTGAATTGGATCAGAATGATTGCTGAGAAAAACCTGCTCAATGGCTGCTGCACACTAATAGACATGGTGCTTGCTAGAGTTTCATAGCATCCTAAGTTTTAATCAAATCAAAGCAGATCAATGACTATAGTAGCACAAAAGTGTATGCATGACAAGCATAATTGCTCTATAAGAACGCACCTAAAGCGTACTCGCTTAAGATCCTTGCCACCTCCAGGTAGGGCAGTAAGTGTTATATATACACCAGGCTCGTCTTGTTCAACCCACTCAGCCTCATGTCGTAATTCACCTTCCTTTATTCTGCTTCCATTTCTAGTTGTTGCTTCCACATAGGCAGGCTTGTTCTGAACAGAACTACGGTTACTGGCAGCACTAGAAACATTAGAAAGCAAAGGACTGTTCAACCCATTTGTGTCTGGTTCTTGGCTTGTTATTTGACAATTCAAACGCTCAATAGAAGAGTAAGAAACATCGTTGGAGGCTGGACTTGAGTCAAAGGAGGTGAAAAAAGGAGATTTAATACTCCGAGCTGTTCCCACAGGTAGCCTTTCAGCCATTTCTTTCAACTGCCATGCATGAAAGAACAGGAAAGAAAATCAGTCACTGCAGACAAATGCAAAAATATAAAACATGCATGGTGTCGTAAATGCAAGCAAATTATAAACATAATACACGAAGTGTCATCCAACAACATCTTTGAACAACCAATTTTTTTGTTGTCTGGGTTTGAAGACGGCAAAGACAAAAGCATTATGGGCTCTTTTGGTTCACCTCAATCTGGTATCCAATTTCAAGTAATTTTCTGTATAATGTTTAATTATCTAATAAAAAGAAAAAGGTCTGCATGATAATGTAAGCTCGTATACTAATTTCTAAGAAAATTAGTCTTCAGCTAGATTTTTCTAAAAAAAAATTGTAACATAAAATGGATCTATTGAATTCATGTACATTATATTTTAACTCATATAAGCCATTGTCCTTTTTGATATTTGCTGAAAATGACTTGTCAATTTGGGTTCAAATACAAGTTCAACTTGAATAAAACCACAGAAACAAACTTTCAAATTTACTCCATACGACTTAGTCAGCCACTATTACTGGCTATATCACCGCAATTATTTCCATTATCAACATCCAGAGTCACGAGTTTACATAAAAAGGCAAACTTGTATGAGAAATATAAGAAGGAAGTTCATGTTTAGCAAAGGAAAACCAATTATAGAGAACCGAAATGATTATTGACAATGTAAGAAGTAATATAAGTACATCCAGGCAAAGCGAAGCCTTACTTGTGCAGTAAGTGACTTGATGACTTCTTTTGCTGCTTTGCATTTGGCAGTCTCTTCTCCTGCAATTGCTACTGCGTCTTTCAGTTGTTTGGTAGTTCTTTCCAGTTCAACTTCTTGAAGGTGGGCTTTATGAGTAAGACTCTCCACCTGCAATACAAACAGAGGTAAGACAAATGCACAAAGAAAGAAACAAACAAACAAAAAAGAGTTATATATGCCCTGCATGCCATGAATTTTCTGAGGCTGTGTTGCAGTGAGCGCCTTTTCCATTCTCTTTGAGATTTTTTTTTTATCATGATTCTCTTTCAGATAAAAAACGAATCTATAAATCTTTGATTAATTAAAATTAACAAAATAAGATGGAGCTAGGATATTGTGAAGCGTGTAAACCTGTGAGGTTCAGGAAAGATAAGATTAAGAACAAGATAAGATACATAGGATAATAAAATAGACCATATCAGATGGTAATTATAACTGAAGAGAAGATTTCATGTACCTGAGCTCGTAATTTAGTGACCTCTTGACTAAGGCTCCCATTTGTCCTTTTAGCATCATCCACAAAACCTTTTGGAGAGGTAAGTCTACCCAAGGTAAGGGTTGGTGTTGTCGAGCGAGGAGGACTAGGCCGTCTTGATATTGGTGACATTGCTCGAGACACAATTCTCGAACCAGGAACAGAAGCTGAGAAAAATTTCTTAGAAGAAC
>CAODLS010283900.1:0-16611 GCA_948243855.1 Flueggea neowawraea | reverse complement strand
ATTGATCTAAAGCTTTACAAGGTTCGTTTTTTGCTTCTGACTCGAAATTTAAAACAAGCAAAACGTGAAGTCAAACTTGCTATGAACATCGCACGGGGAAGAGACTCGTCTGTGGCTCTCCTTTTGAAGTCTCAGCTTGAGTACGCTTGTGGGAATCATCGTAAAGCCATCAAGTTGCTGATGGCATCGAGCAACAACCAGACTCAAGTGGGTGTTTCTAGCATGCTCAACAACCTCGGATGCATTTACTATCAGCTTGAAAAATACAACACATCTTCTGTTCTCTTTACCAAGGCACTGAGTGTTAGTTCGTCTCTGCAGAAGGAGAAGCCTATGAAGCTTTCGATTTTTTCACAGGATAAATCTCTTCTTATAATATACAACTGTGGTGTTCAGCATTTGGCTTGTGGCAAACCCTTGCTGGCTGCTCAATGTTTCCAGAAAGCAAGTTTAGTTTTCTATAATCGACCTATGCTGTGGCTACGGCTTGCTGAATGTTGTCTTATGGCTTTAGAGAAAGGACTGATTGAAGTTGGTCGAAGTCCTGACAAAGCAGAAATTCTAGTTCGTGTAATTGGTGACGGGAAATGGAGACACCTTGCTGTGGAAAATGGGATTTCTAGAAATGGAAACATTGATCCGGTTGAAAAAGAGGCTTTGATTTCGGGCAATGATGGCCAACCTAAACTATCCATGTCCCTTGCCCGCCAGTGTCTCCTCAATGCACTGCATTTGCTGGACTGCTCTGAACCAAACCATTTGAGGTTTGGTTCTTCTAATTTTCCATCAGAGGAAATTGCATCAAGTGAAGCTGGTGTTCTCAAGGGCAATCACAAGAACTTGGCTGGCATTGTTGATTCGAAATCACTTTCAACTGGTTCAGTTGGACTTGGTCAGGTTAATGTGAATGGGGATGCGAAAGAGCAGAAGGGTGGAACAAGTCAGGAGATTATGCAGAACTCCATATCTTTCTATGAAAATCTTCGTAGGAGAGAGAATCATTTGATGAAGCAAGCTCTTCTTGCAAACTTGGCATATGTTGAGCTGCAACTCGAAAATCCAGAGAAGGCTTTGTCAGCTGCAAAGTCTCTGTTGGAACTTCCAGAATGTTCGAAAATTTATGTGTTTCTTGGTCATGTATACGCTGTGGAGGCATTGTGTTTGTCGAACAGGCCAAAGGAGGGAGCTGAGCATTTGTCAATTTACTTGTCTGGAGGAAATAAGATTGAGTTGCCATTTAGCCAAGAGGACTCTGAGCAATTGCGGGTGGTGAGAACATTTGATTATGAAGAGGTGAATGCAGGATCAGTGGCTGCCAAGAATTTTATGCCGCAGGAATCTCAAGGCATTGTCTTCCTCAAACCAGAAGAAGCACGTGGAACCCTATGTGCCAACTTTGCGACCATGTATGCATTAGAAGGTGAGCTCGAGCAGGCTCACCATTTTATAACACAAGCGTTGTCCTTGATACCCCACAGTGCAGAAGCCACTTTGACGGGAGTTTATGTGGATCTTATGCTCGGTAAGTCACAATCAGCAATTGCAAAATTGAAACAGTGTAGTCGGGTCAGATTCCTCCCAAGAGATGTACAATTGAATAAGTTGTGAAGCATGATGTACCAGTGGCACTTGTTTTCCGTCTTTGGCTCACATCTTTGGTGTTAGTTAGCACATAGATCAGCAACCGTTGAATAGGATTTGTAACATATATATAGTCCCCCACAATTCAGAGAATAAATTTTCATTTATTTTCTCTTTCAATTTTTGACATTTAGGGTTCATTAATTGGTGTGGCTTAGTGTTTTGGTTAGAGCAGATGCCCACCTATCCAATTTATGTTGCGCTTCTTGAGGTTGAGAACTGAAGAAAAAGGAATCATTAACCAAATTTCCTTTTTGTTTCGTTTGTTTCAATATGGTTCTTCTGTAACTGTAAGAATTTATGGCTTCGGTTTCCTGAAACCTGAGAGCAGCTTTGGGCATCAGGATTTGCCAAACATGATAGGACTGAAGATAATTGTTGCAAGAGTTGGCTTCACATGGTTCCACTTGTTTAGTGGCATCTTATACTAAGCTTTTGCAGCCATATTCCATATCCCGAAATAAGACGATGATTTGGTTTTGTCCATCAGTATGGTCTTTGTCAGGGAAAGGAGTGTAGAGAGGATCCCTAGATGCATGCAGGTCCATTGCACTCTTGACTTATTCGGGAAATCGTCACTTTTACAGAAGTTCAAAATACCAACTTTTTTAAAAATATCAAAGACAAATAAAACTCATGTGCAATTGCTTTGAATGGTCCCTTCCTCTTTAATCATGCCTCCCTCCCATCTTCCATTTCCTTATTCATCTTTTATTTTAATTTCTCGTGAACAAAAGGCTCAGAAAAAGAAGATTGATATTGAAGCAATAATTCTCAAAGTTCTAATCCACTATGACATGCATTTGTATATGTACAAGAAGGTCACATTTTACATTTTAAGGAAATATATCTTCAGGGACCCCTCTGGTTTGACAAAGAGAGACGAGCTTTGCAATTTAATTAATTTGGATATCAGTATTTCTATTTTTGATTGATGAATTTCAATGATCGTAAGTGGTCCACCAATTCATATATATATATATATATATATTCTATAATCACTTTCTATGGAATTTGAACCCAAGATGTAGTATACAAGTTGGTGCTTGCTGCTAGTTAAACTACTCTCATGAGTTTTAAAGTTTAAAGTTCATGGCTTTTATAACAAAATCATATATGAAATGCTCATTTCTAGTTTTTAGTTGGATATAATTCAATACAATACAATATAATATAATATAGATGAAGAGGTTGGATAGACAATTCTCTCCCAAATAATTAATGGGCAGAAATGTATGGTAGATGGTGCTTCCTTGTCTCCATTATTGAGATTTGATGAGGAACAATATACGCCATCAGAGAAATGAAATCTAAAAGTTGCATCGGTGTGCATGGAAATTGAAATGACTACATAAGCTTGTCTTGATCATGAATACACCTTGGCTTGGAACCCTACTGTTTCAGCAAGTTGGGAGCCCATTGGAATTTAAAACCACCTTCTCTTCTCGCTCTCTACCCTAGCTATGTGACTATTTACTCAAATTCATTTTCATCTCTTCAAGCTCAAAGTTGAGCTATTCACGCTCTATCTAACAAAAAAAAGTTTATACATAAGAAAATTCAAATTTTATGTTTTCTATATCGGGAATAACTTCATGATTAAAAAAATATATCGGGAATACCTTCTTGGTGTTTGAATAAGCTCTTTAGAAGCCGAAGAAGAAAAGAAAAAGGATACGTAATTAGTTTGGTGTGATCTCAAATTGTCACATTTTTCTTTATAACAATTTTTTTCTTTCTAATTGACGATGCTACTTTTCTTTCTGAGCTAATTATTTTTTGCTTATTAATCTTTTAGAAGATTTCAATTTCAAGTAATACTTTTCGCAATTATAGTTATGCTAAATGATTATAATTATATACGTGTTAAAAATTTAGAAAGATAGTAGACGAATTTTCACATAAATCGTAAAAATGTTCATTAAAAGAAAAAAGGAGGCCATATAGTACACAATTTTTCTTGTAAGACGAAAATTATGAACGGAATGTTACAGATTTAATATTCTCGTGTCACCATGCACATGCATCACTCACTTACAAATAAAGAAAATCTGAATAATTAATAAGAAAAGGAGAAATTAAGAAAATAAATTGTTTGATTGCTTCCTTGTTTTGAGACAAGCATTGCACGCAATCTAATAAAAAGAAATGGTGTACAGAATAATACGGAAACATTCATCATTACCAATCAAGAAAAATTAAAGAAAATAGAATTAAAGAGCTCGACATCCTCTCATGTCGATTTTATATTGGAGTCATCCATGAATATATTCTGGCCACCTGCAACACCATAGGTTCAGACAAACACAATCAGCCAAATATACGACTCTGCTCCATACATAAATCCAAACAAGTGTGCCTTTTTAGTGGCATTCAATAAGTATTTACAAACTATTCTTTAATTATTAACATATGTTGTCATGTGACAATAATATATTAACTGCGCTTATTAAACAGAAGTTCAAAATTCAAGAAATGAAATCTTATACTCAAACTGTTATATTATTCTCAAAAGAATTAAACTTCAAAATTCTTGCCAACGTTTTGGAGCTTACACAAGCAACTACATACACTTATGAGCTATATATATATAACGAGAGAGAGAGAGAGAGAGAGAGAGAGTTAGTAGAGAATTGCTCAACTTGGAAGTAATTAAAGAGTGCAAGTGAAACCAGGAGGAGGAGTCTTGCCACAGGTAACAAGAAGTTGAAGAGCAAGTGGAACATAGACACTAAGGTTCAGAACCTTCAGCTTGAGAGTAATGCACAAGCAAACAGCGGCTTCAACCTCAACCAGACCAGCAAGAACTGAGCAGCACTGCTTAACCACTGGGTCACCAGGACCAATGTGAACCAACCCACCGAGAAGATCAACACAAGCACCCAACTTCAATGTGTCAATAGGGCAGGTGGCCTTAACAGCTGGCGACGGAGGGCATGGCTTGCTACCACCCTTTGGCGGCAGAGCCGGAGGAACGGTGACCGGAGGGACTGTAATGGGTGGTATAGGCAGAGCCGGAGGGACTGTAATGGGTGGTATAGGCAGAGCCGGAGGGACTGTAATGGGTGGTTCAGGCAGAGCCGGAGGGGCGGTAATGGGTGGTTCAGGCAGAACCGGAGGGACTGTAATGGGTGGTATAGGCAGAGCCGGAGGGACTGTAATGGGTGGTTTAGGCAGAGCCGGAGGGACGGTAATGGGTGGTTTAGGCAGAACCGGAGGGACGGTAATGGGTGGTTTGACAATGGGTGGGAGAACAGGAGGGACTGTAATGGGGGGTTTGACGATAGGAGGGAGAGTGACGGGAGGCAAGTGAATAGGTCCCTTTGGAGGCTTCTTCTTAGGAGGCTTACCACAAGGGCCACAACCGAGAATCGGAGCGGCGGAGGAAATGAAGAGCATGAAAATGAGGAGGAGAGCAGAAATCTTGGAAGAGTCCATTTTTGTTGAATTAGTGAAAAAGAATGGGTAAAAGGAGTGAAGAAGAAGGAGTTATATAGGGAGTGCTAAGACATGAAAAACAACAAAAAAGAAGATAGAAAACCCTAAGAAGTAAAGCACGTGAAGATGGGGCTAAGCCTCAAAAGCCAATACCACCAGCCAAATTTTGCTAGTTGGCATCCTTACATGTATGCATGAATCCATGTTTCACTTATCATCATATAATTGTGTGCTTAGTTTTGGTCTTTCACTTGTCACTAGTATATTATTGTAAGTGACAGTTTAACTTGTTAAGCTAAATTATTTTATGGGGTTTGATATGAAAATGTTTGATGAGGTTAAAGTAGATCTACTTCTTCATGAGCTTTGTCGTATAGGAACTAATTGGATTTATTGAAACTTGAACTTAACTCCACCCTGAATAGTAATTAGTGGAAGCCCTATCTTTTGAAAAACTTAGCGCAGGTACTAGAAGGGACGGACACACTAAGTGAATATGATACCATGCTAATGGCAGACATGGAAAAAGTTATATTTGGAATACAAAATAAGAATATTATATATACAAATTTTCAATATAATTATAATTCACATATAATTGGCTAAAACCCACAAAAAGAGTAATTCGAAATATAAGAAAAATAGATTAAACGATAAAAAAATATGAGCAAAGAATTGAAAAAGAACCAAGTAATTGCAGCTTAATGAATTTAAATTCTGAACTGTTAAAAAGAACCCCTACTCTTACAAATCTAAACTGAATTATAATGTAACAACATGAGCATCAATCGCGACGCAGAACAATATGCTTCATTGAATCATCAACTAATAATGATTAATAATGACTAATATCTACAATCAAAATCTCGATATCTACAATTTAAGTTCTGAACTGTTAAAGTAGACCACAAACTAAAGATGGAGCATCAACCTAAGATACCAACCAAACTGTAATATAAGGATTAAGGAGGACTGGCGCCTACTAACGAAAATATAAGGAGGACACGGGAGGAAAAGCAAACATCGATGCCATGCAATAACAGATGCCTCTAGACCCTAATCTCTTTTCTCTTGAAAACGTAATGTATACAAACCTAATCAATTTAGACCAACGCCATAGATATGATTGATAGAAGAAGAAAAAATTGTTTGATTTAATCATGTACCAGAATAGTTAAGGATGAAGAGAATAGCTGAAAAATAGATGAGAAGAATGTGTGTTGTGTGTTGTCAAGTAAGAGGAGCTATATGTGTGACTGTGTTTTTAATTTTTATTATTACTGACTTTTACCTTAGGAGGGATTATGGTAACGGTTATTCCAAAAAAAGTTAAAAAAGATTATTCTTCTGAATAATTAAAGAATATCATCAAACACCAATTAAAAGAGGTTAAATATTACTGGTGTAATTTTTATCTCATTATAACTCCATACCAAACGTATCCATAGTGTTAAGGGATTTAGTGGGTCATAGAAAATCTATTATCAAGAGGAAAGGGAAATTTGACAATACCGATAAACTTCTCCTATAATTATTTAGGGAAAAAAAGAAACGAAAAAAGGAAAGGAAGGGAATAAATTTTTTCAGTTTTAATTTCTCTTATTGTTTACCTTTTCCTTCAATTTTTATTTTGTCCACGGCACTCCTCCATGATCATAATTAATTGAATGTTCATTAATTTGATTTACCATTTTGGATCACTTCTGTAAGTCCAATTACAAGCTGGGTGATAAAGAAATATCATGAAGATAGGAGAAAAAGAGAAGAAATATATGTATCATGAAGAGTGAAAATGTAACATCGTTCTCATCCAATTCACACTAAACCAAACGACAGACTCGGTGTAGCTTTTATTTTGTCACTCGAGACTTGTTTTGATAAGTCATTTTATTTGCTTCCATTAAAGATCAAACACTCAATTTTTTAGCCTTAGAGTTAACTTCAATATCTTACAAATCCATTGATACTTTATCACTTGATTATTTCCAAATGAATTACACTACTTTGTTGGCTATGGGACCCATCTAATTAATTAAATCAATAATTGACATTATGTCCCATTGCTAATCGTTCTAGTTCAATTGTTATATGGTTTCTCCAACTTTAAAAAAAAATTGTTATGGTTTCATGATTAACTGTTGCTTGATAAGGCTCTTGTTGTGTTCTATCCTTGATTTTAGAATTCAAATCCTAATTGTTAAGAAACGTAGTTATAACTAGATTTTGAACTTCAGCTTAATCTACAGTATCTTATGGTTAAATTATTTTTTTCTTTTTATATAAGTTAATTGGTTCCGGATACCTAGCAACTGACAACTATTAATTATTCAATTGATAATTAATATTGCACGAGGCATGATCAGGTTTAGGTAATTATATATTACGTATGCTAAAGCTTATTTATTGCTAAACTAATACTAATTAATCATGAGTTATTCTTGATAAAACTACTACAACCTTTTCTAAGTAAGGTGTAACATTTTTTGTTGGGTATGATATTTCATGATTTAAAATAAATTTAAAAATTATAATAAAATTTCCTTATTATTATACACCCAACAAGAAATGTTATAGGTTGTAGGAAAAAAATGGTCCGTTATTTTTTGAGTCAAACAAAGGAAAACAAAAAAAAATACAATAATTATCTGTTGATTACTAAATTAACTCCCCTGTATAATCAACATATTTCCTCCATATCGATTAATCCTACTGTTTTCTTTTCCTGGTAGAAGCTCTTGTGTCGTCTCTAAATCACATTTACATTCAACTCTTCTTTTTTTTTTTTTCAAAATGAACCTTAACTTATGATGAATCACTCAAAATAATTACTCATTAATTTTTTAAAGAATAGTCAATAATTTTGAGATTAAAACATTAATTTTTTAATATTCGAAACTCTACCTCTTAATAGAATAAAATTTGTGTAGAGCAACATGCTAACTACTTATTAACATCTTATTAACAATACTTAGTAATTTGGTTCAAAAGTACGAGGATAAGGCCACAAACAAAATTAAAAGAAAAGAAAAGGTTAATGAATTCTACTACTTACGGGTATGTTATGTGACGGACCCCATAGAAAGCTAAATAAAGGAGTTCTTTGACCCACATCTACAAAGCTAAAACAAGTTTGCGAGATATTTTTCACATTACATATGAAATGATGCAACGTATATCATCCTTTTTCATGAGTGGAGCTCTTGGTTGCAGATATAGGGGCCACCATCCCTTGATCATGAGAGGCTTTAGGACCATCTCTGAATGTCTAGCTAAAAAAATGTGTTGGATTAGGATTCCTGGTTTGATTTACTTTTAAGTTATAGGTCTACATGAAATGGAAACCTATTGGTGTATGGTTTATACTACTATATCTACACATTTTTGTGAAAAAAGCAAGGTAGTCCCGCGAAAATATGTCTCATGCATTTGGACTTCAATGGGGATCTTGCATTTGTTAATTGTTTTTGACAATTTTCGAATGTTCAATATTATTAAAATAGGAGAGTAACACTTTCTAATTAATTCTTTTATGTTGAAAAAGGTCGATTAATGAGCCTCCGACTAATAAACTTTTAACCAGTAAATCTAGAAATTTAGAATTACTCAAACAGTTAAATTCTCATAAATTTTAACATCCTCTAAAATTTAATCAATGTGGAATTCTACAGTGGCTAATTTGAACTGAACTACTTATTATATTGCTTATACTGAGTTGTTGCAGAAAAGGTTAGATATGTCTTATGCAACCTTTCCATGTTGCCGAAGAAAAGCTTTTGATAATAAAATGTAATTGGAAAGGTTCTGATATAATCCAAATTTGAACTACATTGGCAAGTGAAAACTAAGTGATGTAAGTAGCAATTGGGAGTTGTCATTTATCAGTGTCTTGAAAAATCAAAAAACAAAAAAGAGGACCGTAACAGTGAATTAGAATAGGTTAAGGTGACTAGGTGGTTAGATGCAAAAGGGGACAGTACCGCAAAGCAAGCATGTGAAGTGGTGGTTGAAAGAAGAGAGAAAGATGGCTCACACGCACACAGACACACATGGGCTGGAGAGAAAGAGAGCGAGTCTCTGATCTGGTGAATCCATCTATCTATCTATCCATCCATCCGTGATAATGCATGGTTATGGATGGTTCATCTTGATCTGGTGAATCCATCTATCTATCTATCCATCCATCCATCCGTGATAATGCATGGTTATGGATGGTTCATCTTTGAGAGAGCTGGACTTCTTTTGTTATCTTCTGTATCCGTGATTCTGCTTTCCTCATTCTGATGTGATCTGTCGGCTCTTTCTCTCTCTACCCCCTCCCATTCGTCGTTCTTCTCTCTCACTAACAAAATCATCCTCAACATTCTTCTCTTGCCTTTTTAGATATCTTTCTAATTCTAATTAATCAGGATTCCAGTTAAGGGTCACTTCGCCCCTGCTAATGTATATAAGTCTTTTGTGCTGCTTGTTGTTTACTAAGATTAAAATCATTTTACATGCACTTATCAATGTTGTTTTCGTGAAATATGTAGCAAGCATTTTGGTAAATTTGTTCGGAAATTATCTAACTGTAAAACACAAGAGGGTTTTTGTTTGAGATAACTTTGGTGAAATAGATAAAAGAGATTGCAGGGTGAAAATGTGGAGGAAATCTCTCCCACAACCAATTGTTCTTTTTAGTTGAAATCTACTGTACAGATTAAAGAAGCAATCATGAATTAGTCTTGTACGTTAGACAAAAGTTTCCACATAGAATCCCCGGAGTGGAAGAATATATGAATACAATCCAACCTTTTCTACACCACAGATTTCCCTGCTGAGCATCAAAGTTAACGAGACAGAGAATCTGTTTTATTTCCTTTACTGCTGTTTGTTGTCTTGTGTGTTGTCTACATGTACCAACTCACAAATACAGTAAAATTAAAACCTCCCCACCAATGGCTGGCTCTCAATAACTCTGCGAAATGACTGGCTCTTTGTCTGAAGCTCTACGGTGGCGATGAGATCTTTGTGGGTTGAGCTCTGGTGGCTGTAGTTTCTTCATGATCTTATGAGTGGATAGATCAAATCCAAACTCCGTTTGCGAGTGTTGGATGGAATCTAAAAGCATTTAATGTACCATCCATCACATTGACGTGTATATTCTTTCTTCTCATCAACGTGGACGGAGATCCATACAGAATGTATTCATTATCTTGTTTAATTAAGGTTCCGAATATCAATATTAGTATAACATTATGGTAGATAACTTGTTCTAAAAAAACATTATGGTATGTACGATTGTCGAGGCATATTGTGTTTGTCTTAAAGTGACTGACTGGAGTCGATCTTGAATTATCACTAATGGAATGATTCCATGTGTTCGTGGTTAATAAGATAGAATTACATCACCACCGCAATTTCTGTCTTCACGTTGGGCCTATTGTGGACTAACAGAGCCCATTAAGGCTCCAAATATTGGGAGAATCACACTTTTTAACAAACATAACCAGCAAATGGCATTCAAATTTTTAATTTTGAAAAGTGTCAGATAAAATCAATTTTAGAAAGTATGAAAAAAATAAGTTGAATTTGAAAAATATCCTATTCACAAGAAATTGTACAATTTCTGTGAGAAATTAATTATTTTATAAAAAAATTAACAAAAAAATATTTAACTTTTCAAAAAATCTTAAAAGAATCTCCAAACATCTTTAAATGTCAAAACTTTTTCAAATAAAAAATTTAATTTAATAAATTTTTAATACAAATTTTTATTAAATTAAGTTAAATTACTTTTATATATATATTTAATATACATAATATTTATAAGTTTAATTTATTTAATAATTAATTAATTTATTATATAAAAATATATTTAAAGTCTATAATAAATTTTTAATATTTTCAAAAAATCTTTAAAAAAATTTACAAAAGTTATTTAAAACTCTTCCAAGTCTTCAACAAAATCAAGCGGCACAAATCAATCAATCTCAATAAAATTAACCTGTACAAAAGTAATTGTCGACGGAAGTCTTTAATATTTTTTAGTTTTCTTTTCTATAAAAAAAATGCAGCAGCACCAAACCAACAAAATCAACCGTCAACCACCGCCAACACCAGCACTAAACAAACAAACTCAGCAAAATCAACTCCGCTGACACCAAACCTGCTCAATATCCGTCGTCGACGCCTTCTCCGACAAAAGAGTAACTCGCTAGATCTTCAAACCGTAGCAACCGGACAAACCGTAACAGTAGCCGCTTGGAACGAAGTGTGTTTTTACAACCTCCAAAACCTCGCGTCTCATAAAGGCGGTGGAGTACAGATCGCGATGATGGAGTTCAGATCGAGGCGACGGAGTTCATTCCTTAAAATCGTCGAGATCATGATTTAGCAACCTCTCTCCAGTCGCGATTCCAGGACAGAGAGAGACGTCGCGATCAATGGTTGCACATCTTCGAAAGCAATTTTCGAAGTGGCTGAGGATGTGACGGTGGAGGAGAAGAGAAGATATGAGAGTGGTTATCGAGGGCGAGAGAGAGAGAGACGAAGAGACATGTCCGAAGATCAAGAGGGGAGAGAGAGAACATATGAGAGAGAAAGAATTCAGAAAGAAGAGAGAGAAAGACACGATATTCTAGACGAGAGTTTCCATTAAATTTGTCACAAATGTGGCATTGTTTATATTGAGATGGTTAAGATTGCGTTTTAGATGTGCAGAGCTTTAGAAAATGATATTTCAGATATCAAGAAAGTTGGCATGACAAAAATCAAAATTTGCATGTTAATTATGACAACCAACATAATTAACTGGGAAAATCACACTTTTATAACAAAATAAAACATTAATTTAAAAAATACTTTTTCAAAACTACCAATTTTACAAAATGTGAGAAAAAAATTGTTATAAAAAAAAAATTATATTCTCAAAAAATCGCGATATTTTCGTGAGAAATTAATTTTTTTATAAAAAATTGAATTACAACAAAAAAAATCTGATTTTTCAGAAGGTCTCCAAACATTTCCGAAAGTCTTCACAAGTCAAGTCTTCAAAGATAAGGTCTTTGAAGGTCTTTAAAAGTCTCCACAAGTTAGATTTTTGAAAGGTCTTCAAAAATCATAATTTTTTATAAAAAAATTTGATTTAATAAATTTTTAGTGTATTTTTTTAAAAAAATAAGTTGAATTATTTATATATATAAATTCGGCATGCACAGTTTGTACAAAATTTAATTTATACATTAATAATTAATTTAATGTAAAAAATATATTCAAAAATAATTCACAATGATCTACAAAGGTCTTCAAAAATTTGAAAAATATCTACAAATTTATAAAAAGTATAAAAAAATCTTCAAACTAAATGACTAATTAACATTTATATAAAAAATAACCAACTTGACAGACTAAACAGTAATTTCACACGACACACATTGGTAGATAGGGTTTCCTAGTCGCCCCTTTGTGCGCTGCTACACTTTATGGCGCCATCACCGTCTCTGAACTGTGTAGTCCTTTTCCGTTGGTCGTCGCTACACATTTGCAAAATACAAAAACCAGACGGTGGACAACAAAGCAAAAAGACCAAAACCAGACGTCCTCCTCCTCTGTTCGTCTCCATTGCACCATCATCATTTTCTCTTATCTAGTCGCATCTCAGATTGCATGAATCTCTCTGGTTACTTTCTTCGTTCTCCTCCGTTCGTCTCCATCACCCCTCTATCGTTTCCTCTTCTTCGTCGCAACTTAGATTGATGAGATTGAAAGCACTGGGCGGTGGAAAATCATGACAAATAGAGAGAAGACGAGAGAGGTGAGGAGGGAGAGAAAGAGAGAACGACGGAGGAAGAGATAAAACCAGAGAGGTGAGGAGGAGAGAAAGAGAGAGCAACAGAGAAGAGTATAGTGGCGGGCGACCATGAACAGAGAAGAGAGAGCAAGAACATGATGGGGGAAGAGAGAGAGAGAGAGAGAGAGAGAGAGAAACGAAGTGAGAAAATGGATGAGATATTAGACGAGATAAATTCGATTTTATTCAAATTAATCTATCAATTTGAAAGCATGTTTTGTTTTAGTGACATCTGTAAGACAAAGATTGTGTATTTTAGTATTTTTAAAAATCGAAATTAGTATTTTTATTTGTAAAAAGATACTATTTAATGATAACTTGTGACATAATTAACTCCCAAATATTGAAACCAACGCCCGATGAGCTGGGCTATTGGGTCCATATTGGCACCAATTGAGGAGAATTTTCGCTCTACTATGGGCTACTTTGATCCCATCAAGGAAATTTTTGGGCTCTTTTATGGGCTTAGTGGATCCATTGAGCAAACCCATATTACGGGGCCCTCCGTCTCCCATCACATATTTGGCGCCAAATTCAAAAGAAGGAAGATAACTGCTTGCCGTTTCAACCCAAACAACTCGTAACGGCCGCCGTCTAAAGTCCCTGTCTCTCCTCTTCTTCAACTTCCACAAAAAGGTAACGTCGTCCACATGGAGTCTTCACCTCCGTCGCTAAATATATACCATCCAAAACCCCAACAATACGTTATTACCAATACAATCTCACTCTTCTAATGTCGCCACCACCGCTGCAGTGAAAGTTGCTGCCGGCATCGTCAATAAACAGCGATGGGGATACTGTATGGGATGGTGGCGAGAGGCCAGGTGGTGTTGGCGGAGTTTAGCGTCACGCAGACAAATGCCAGCGCAATAGCAAGGCAAATTCTGGACAAGTTTCCCAATGGAAACGACGACAGCAACTCGTCGTAGTCTAGTGACGGTTACATCTTCCATGTCAAGAGGACCGATGGCCTCACCGTTCTCTGCATGGCCGATGATGCCTCAGGACGTATTTCAATTAAAACCCTTTTATGAAGAGACATTTTTTTTCTTACGACGTTAATTTGCTCGTTCATTGTTTTCTAATGCGTGTTAATGGCGACAGGGAGGATTTCTTTTGCTTTTTTGGAGGATATTCATCAGAGATTCGTGAGGGCTTATGGACGTGCCATTCATTCAGCGCCTCCCTACGCCATGAACGATGAATTTTCAAGAATTCTGGGTCAAAAGATGGATCATTTTTCCAAAGATCCCCACGCTGACAGACTCAACCGTTCAAAGGGCGAAATGAGTCAGGTTTTTAATTTGAATTAGATGTTCGTATGATCATAAAGATTGATATTTGTGGTGTGATTGGATTTGATGAATGATGATATTGACAGGTGCGAAGCGTTATGATTGAAAAAATAGACAAGGTGTTGGAGAGAGGTGACAGATTGGCGCTGTTCGTGGAGAAGACATCGACGTTACAAGGAAACACACTTCGATTCAGGCGGCAGAGTCGTCGTTTTAGGAACACTTTGTTTTGGCACAATGTCAAACTTACTTATGGATTATATTTATCTTCATTCCACTAGACATGCAATGGGAGAATGTTGTTTCAGTTTGTGTCTCAATGGTTGGCTGTGTCTTGCAGGGCTGTGTTGACGCCTGTCGTTTTGCTCATCGTGTATTCTCTGCTTGCTGTCGTTTGTCATGGCCCCTTGCTTCCTTCCTGCTTGCAGTAGAAATCATGAAACCAGTTTCTGGTGGTGTTTGGTGATGGCTGCACTTGTAAAGTTGTTCTACGCTGTTGATTCTGGTAACATTTAAGATGAATTCATTTCACAAGAAATTTGTATGTACTGATGCAGAAAGGAACAAAAAATTTATTGGATTTCATTTACATGACTTCATTTTTCAACTCCCAAATACTTCGTGATCAAATTATCAGATTCTGAAAAAGGAAGCAAATTGATATTGTAAATGTACAAAGCTCTTATTTACAACTTGAGTACATTTCAGTGCTTCATTGACATCATCTTAATGACAACATAATTATATAGTTGTTGATTACAGAAATCAGCTATAATTCTATACGATAATTATTGGTGAAAACAAAAACATTATGTAACAGGTTGATTCTGTAAGTGGAAAAAGCAAAAGGATGTGGAAGAATCATGGAACTTACAATGGATTCGTAGTGGAACAACATTTTTTGCTAGTCGAAGTCATCAACTTTAAGCCAGTCAGTGGACTCGACGTCCGAATCTCTCGAGAATTTGACTGCCTTGCCTTCTGTGGGCCAACCTGACCTTGAGTCTCCACAGTTTCATTCAGTTGAACCCAATCGCTGGATCCACTCCACGAAGGAGCCCTAATGCCTTGTGCTCGCTGAATTGATGCCGATGATCTAGACGAAAGATCATTGTCTTCGTCCTCCAGATCGCTGAATGAAACATCTTCTTCAGGTTCATGTTTTTTCTGGTTATCCACTGATGTGGCTGAACTAATATCTGTGTCCTCAAACCACTGCCCAGCATTCCCTTCGTCATCAAATTCAAACCGATTCATCGCGTTTACAATCTGACTGACCTTCCCTTCACCAGATGAGATATTCTCCTTCTGTGTCTCACTAACTTTAGTGCCCTCATGGGACGCTTCAAGAGTATTAGAAATCTCAGCACTTTCTACTCGCATTTTGCTCTTGTTCTGTAGCTTCTGCAAAAGTAAGTTTCTTGTTTCGACAATCTGCAGATGAGTTGAGACATTTATTTCATAATAACTTCTTAGTTCCCATCTCAAACAGTGAATATCAAATTATCAATGAATCTATTAAAGTACCAAAAAATATTTAATTTCAAGTTCCATGAGGAAGCTTGGAACAGTATCACATGGAATGAAACAGAGGTGACACCCAGCAAACAGACAAAAAAACATACAATCCAATGTTCCAATCCACTAAAGATGGGATCATAAGTCCTTCTACAGTTAAGCTAGCAACCCATGCCACTTGTTAACTTACACAAACAAAATAAAAAGCACATTTAACAGACACTCTCTGCATAACTAGAAGTAGAAAACCTCTGAAACAGGGAGCAAGACTAACAAAGCAATTCCATTGCAATGTCACATCATAAACCGTCAAATGTAAATCAGAATTAATCTCAAGACGACCATTTTTCTATTTAGAAAACCTAAAGTTAAAGCAAAGTTAGAGTGACCTAATAACAGAATGAGTAACATATATCCGTGACCTGCACAACTCTCCATACCTAAACTATAATAAACATCTTCAATTCCAATACCTATTATCAAGATTCCAAACAAATAATTACTTCCTCATACTACAGGCCGGTTTAGATGTAGACTCACCAAAATTCATGACCAAACCCTAATAGCAAGTGGAAAAACTAAAGACCAAAAAGACAGAAATATACCAGTGGCGTTGATAGAATCTGAGCGTCAGGTTCACTGAGTCTCGGAATCAAGAGTATGAAATACACCATCCAAAACTTCCCGTCCCCAACGTATTCACCAAGATCACTTCTAAGAGCAGCCAGACTAGGAACAATCCGTTCCACTGTCAACGCGTGTTCTCTCTGAGCATCAGACATTCTAAATTCTACATCAAAATCAACAATCACAATTCAACATCACATTCAACAGTAACGATTTAGTAACATATTCAATTTGATAAACAAAAACAAAGTTACCGTTTTCTAA
>CAODLS010283893.1:0-10441 GCA_948243855.1 Flueggea neowawraea | reverse complement strand
AAATTAAGTAAATCACACATAAAATGAAGTAACTAGAACTTAAAATAAGTAACTCAGGTTTTACTTAATTTTGACAAATTAAGTAACTAAAACTCAGATTAAATAACATGTTACCTAATCTTGCCATATTAAGTGATGGGTTACTTAATTATGACCAAAGTTACTTAAGTTGTCTAAATTAAGTAACTATCTCATAAATTAAGTAATTTTCTTGAAGCTGAAACTAAGTAATCTACACATGTAATTAAGTAACTGTGATTTAAATTAAATAACTCAGGTTTTAGTTTACTTAGACAAATTAAGTAACTAAAACTCAGATTAAGTAACTTGTTACTTCATCTTGTCATTTTAAGTAACGGGTTACTTAATTATGAACAAAGTTACTTAATTTGTGTAAATTAAGTAACTCTCCCATAAATTAAATAACCTTCTAGAATCTGAAATTAAGTAACTCTCACATTAAATTAAGTAACAGGGGCCTAAATTAAGTAACTCAGATGTTACTTAATTTATACAAATTCAGTAACTACATCTCTAATTAATTAACTTGTTACTTAGTCTTGTCATATTAAGTAACGAATTACTTAATTATGAATAAAGTTACTTCATTTGTCTAAATTAAGTAACTACCTTATAAATTAAGAAACCTTCTAGAAACTGAAATTAAGTAACTCACACATGAAATTAAGTAACTAAGACTTAAATTAAATAGCTCAAGTTTTACTTAATTTAGACAAATTAAGTAACTAAATCTCATATTAAGTTACTGATTACTTAATCTTCCCATATTAAGTAACGAGTTACTTAATTATGAACAAAGTTACTTAATTTGTGTAAATTAAGTAACTCTCTCATAAATTAAGTAACCTTCTAGAAGCTGAAATTAAGTAATCCACACATAAAATTAAGTAACTATGGTTTAAATTAAGTAACTCAGGTTTTACTTAATTTAGATAAATTAAGCAACTAAAATTCAGATTAAGTAACTTGTTACTTAATCGTGCCATATTAAGTAACATGTTACTTAATTATTAATAAAGTTACTTAATTTGTCTAAATTAAGTAATTATCTCAGAAATTAACTTTTCAGAAGCTGAAATTAAGAAACTACACATGAAATTAAGTAACTGATGGGTAAATTTTTATAAGTTACTTAATTTGTGAATCAGTTACTTAATTTTAATGATAGTCACTTAATTTAAAATTTTGTATGCTCCATTTTTGTGCTCCTATTAAGAGTTCTCATTGAAGTAATAACCCATCAAATTAGGCTCTGCAAACTTTTTTGTAAACTCACTAGCTTTCCCCACCAGCAGTCCCAGCACTCCATCACTATCAGTGGCAGAGCCAAGAATTTGGGGGAGTGGGGGCCGAAGATGCTTTAATCAAATTCTTTGGTCAACGATATGTATGACAAAAAATTAAGAATCTAGACCAAGGTGAATTCTAACAGATCAAGAAAACACAACTTTCACGTAAAAAAGTTCAGTAGGATGTAAATTTAGAACAATAGGGCGGAGCTGCTACAAAGAGAAAAATTGTTGACAAAGCAGATGAGCTGAAGTATGAAATACCGTTAATGCAGCTAGTGGATCACCATCAAAAGCTGAGACAACAAGTTCACTCTGTAGAAATGCTTTATATAATCGCCGCGGCACAAATTTGTGAATCAATTATAACATTGACTAATATATTAATTTACAATAATAGCAGACTAGCAAAAATATCGTAGCAAATTGTACCTGACAAGTGGTCAGTCTAAGCCAAAAATGATCTCATTCGTTTTGGAAAGCTTAGCAGTTGAAGTATCATCTTCCTTAAATATTTCATTTTTTTAATCGACGCAGAATTTAAGGTTGAATTCGTTCCCTAAGCTCCTATGGAAAATGAGAAGAAATTCCTTATCAAACTTCTGTAATCATAATCCTTCCTCAAGTACTGCAAATTAAAAACCCCCAAATCAATTAAACTAGCAATTAAAAACACCTAACTAATTCAAATCTAACAATTGAATCCATTCAATCACAAATAACAAAATTATTTAAGTCAATTCATGACAAACAAAATAACCTAGCAGGGAGAGGAACTAAATTAATCAACAATCATAACCCTAATTAAAATAAAAATTGAATCTGAAAATAAAGAAAAAAAACAAAGGCTCAGCTAACTACCTACCTTGGATGAACAGCGTCAGCGGCGAAGGAGAGGCCGTAGCGAAGTGGAGGGTGAAGGCTGGCTGGATTGCGTCGACGTGGTGGTTTGTGCGTTGAAGATGGATGGAGTTCGTGGAAGATGGGTGGTGTGTGGTGGAGTTCTGAGATGGATGGAGGGTTATGATGGATGGACCACGTTTTAACTGATAATTCAATAGCATTTTTGTTTAATTTCAGTGTTTTTTCGCCCCACTCGTTTCGCCCTACTGATTTTTTTATTTTTAAATCACAGCCCTGTTATTTAAAAATAAAAAAGGCCTAAGCAAGCATATGTTCTTCTTCTTCTTCTTCTTTTTCTTCTTCTTCTTCACGAGTCATGCCCTAGGTTTTCAGTCACCATTCACCAAACTCCAATAGCAGCAACAATGGTGGCCCTCTTGGAAGCCTCGCTTGATGGGGGCTCTAGTGGAGCTCCTTCGCCAAGCACCCACTGGTCTCTTGATGGCTTTGCCACTAATCACAACCGTCGTTTGCCAACCTTCTGGTCCCGTCGGCAACATGCTTTTCTTTGTCTCCGGTAGCCTCCAGCTCACTGGTGAACATCATGCTATCAAGTTCAGGTAGGTAATTCTCTTTTCTCTTTCTTAGGGTTTGCTTCAATAATCGATTAGATTATTTAATTCAATCATTTATAATTTTCATTTTCGACCCATGGGAATCAATTTCAATTGATCGTTATAATTTTTTCTAATTTATTATTTTGGTAGATCTATTGTTGTTAACTGTTAGACATTGCGTTTATCGGTTAGTGAATATGTCAAATTGAGTTCATGCATGATATTCAGAATTACGTTGTTGTATGGTTTCATCGAGTGAGAAATCATGTAATGGGATAGATTCATTCGTGATAATTTGAAAAGTAAGCTCTTTTTCTTCTTATAAATAAAATGAAAGGAAAAACAATTGCGGGGAGTTTAGTTTAGAAACCAATCTTACGTTCTCCTAGAAAAAAAATTATTACTATAATGCTATTCTCTCGCATCGCTTAGGAGTCGATGTCAAGAGTCGTTTATAAACACATTCCTTCACTCCAACCACTGAGATGTCTTTGCAGAGACAAAACTGTGAGGGTCTATGAGCCCAAAGTGGACATTACCTCAGCGGATGCGCATAGCGCACGGACATGGTCCACAACAATTGACGTCGTCTGTGAGAACCGAGCAAAAAGTCGTCGGGCTAAAAGCTATGTTCCTAAGCTCTTTAGTCTCGACTAGGGGCTATTGTAGTGTTATATTCCCACATCGCCTAAGAGTCGATGCCAAATGTCGCTTATAAGTATTTTCCTCTCTCAAACAACTGAGGAGTCTTTTCAAGAACAAAACTGTTAGGGTCCATGAGCCTAAAACGGACAATACCTCACTGAATGGACCTAACGCATGGACATGGTCTACAATAATTACATACTTGTGAAACTAGGTTATTGTGATTAAATGTTTGCAGAGAAATCTTATATGAAGATGAACAGAAATATGGTCAATCATAATTGAAATTTGCCAATAGTTTTAGTCACTTTTCTTCTTTTTCTGATTTCTCGTTTTGTATTTGAGAAATTACAAGAATATGAATTTTTTATTTGAAATCTGAGGAAAATTATTTTGATCTGTGAAGCCGATGATGTCAAGTGTTTTGTTTGAATTTATGTTTATTTCATCAAATTTCTCTTTGTAATTCGATACACATTAAATGCCACATTATATGACTAGTCTTGAACTAATTAATTCGGGTGGTACTTTAATAAGAACTCATAAAAAGAGTTTTCATTGAGTACTCATTAATAAATTAAGTAATTGACACCCGTATTAAGTAACTCCAATAACAATTAAGTAACAATCATGATTACTTAATTTATTACAAAATTAAGTAACCAATCAAAATTAAATAATCGGTGATCAAATTAAACTAGATTACTACTTAATTAATTTTGCAATTTCAAGAAGCATATTTTTTGTAATATTTTTTAAGATTATTTTTTTTAAGTTTATATCATATATTGTTAGTTTGTGAAAAGTTTGCTAGATCACTTTCTCATTAAACTGTATTGCTACTTAATTAATTTTTTGAATTCAATGAAAATAATTTTTGTAATCTCTTCTTTGAAGTTTATTTTAGTTGTATTTTTAGTTTATTTTCTGTTATTTTTAAGTTTACATATTATTTATATATATATATATATAATATATATATATATATATTATCATTTTCTCATTGAACTATATGGCTATTTGATTAATTTTCTTGAGTTCAATGAACAATTTTTCTGTAATTTTTTTAAAGTTTATTTTAGTTTGAATTTGGGTTTATTTTGTTTTTTTTTTTTAAATTTACATATATATATTGATAGTTTATGAAAAGGTACAAAAAGATATATCGGGGAATATTTTTTTTTAGGAAATAAATGGATTTTTTATTTACTGGATATAAAATGCAGAGAAATCAATAGCAGTATTTTAGATGTTAAACTAGCACATTTAATTATTTTTAAATTTTTATAATTAATGTACCACAATATAATGTAAATGAAAAGATGGAGGAAAAGAAGCGAAGATGAAGGCGAAATTCAAAAATATGTGAGTGTCAATAAATAAGCATATTTTGGACTAAAGAAATTTCGTCTATTTATGTTGAAAATGAAGATTGAAGGTGGTATTAAACAACTTTTTACTATCCAAGGGCCAAAATATTTCCTTTTTAATTATTGAGTTTCCACTTGTAATATTTGTCACTTTCAAAGAAAAAGAAACTTGCAGTCCTTGTTTTTATAATTAAATGGCGTTCAAAATTTGAAATATGGCGTACACAGCGGCGGAGCCAGAAAAATTCCGGTGTGAGGGACGGAGTTGCAGGTGGGATGGGGGAGGGGGTGGTGGGGGGAAACAGAGTTGACGGGGGCGAGGGTATAGGGGTATCGCGCCTCCAGTTGGTGCGTCCGCCCCTAGGCGTGCATGATTTAAAATGTGGGACACTTACGAGAACGTAATTTCATAGGTTTAAATGTGTAATTTTTATATTTTGGAGATTTTTAAATGTCATTAGCCCTTGAAGGAACTGATATGTGGGTATGGACGAAATTTGGCTCTAATCGTGCCTATTTAGGGGAATTTACATACATTTTGGTTTTAACTTTTAAAAGTTACACGAGTATCGTCTAAAAAATGTGCGCTACTCAATTTTCACAAATTACAAGCCTATTGAACAATTTTACGCATTTATTGTACGAGAGCATGTAATGCACTGCACGCTCCCACCACTGGGAAAAAAATAAGTATTCAATATTAGTTGAATACCATTTAAATACTAATATACAAATATTAGTCGAATATGATTCAAATATTAATCGAATCCCAAAATATATGGGTCCGATTGGAGACAAACAATAATAATATTTCATGGATATGATTAAGCACTAAAAATATGAAGGTTAGAAACCTGTTGAATATTGTTTGGATACCAACATAACATTACATGAAATTAAATGGAAACGATTGAATTAAGACCGAATACCATTTAAATATTGCTTGGTACCAAAATAACATCCCATAGATTTAATTGGAAATCAAAATAATAGCATTTCATGTGGTTGTTTTGAATACCAAAATAATGAAGATTTGAAATCGACTGAATACTGTTTTAATAAAGTACGAATACTAAAATAACATTCTATGGATCTGATTGAAAATCAATTGGATACTGATGGAAATCATTTGGAAACTAAAATGCAAATACGAGTATTAAATAGCCAAAGCGAGAACCAATTATCATTTTGTAGATAGAATATCAATTGAATACTGGCAGGATACCAAATTAATAAAATAAATAATAAGTGAATATCAAAACAATACTAATATATTTTCAATTGATTTTTATTTTTTTGAATTAAAATTTTCTCCTTTCACATCAACTTCCTTCTAAATTTAAGTATTATTTTAAAATTGTCAACTATTATTAATATTATTATTAAATATTAGTTGCATTCTATTTAATTCTCTAAACCGATTATTATGTTTCATCATATTTGTAATTTGATGTGGACATCAACTCAAAAAAAATGGATGAGAAAAACTAAAATAAAAATGGTAATTATAAAAAAATATATGTGGAGGTGCGTATGAGGTAGAGAGCAAAATTTGAATGATAAGTGAAGTAGACGAGGAATTTATAATCAAATAATTAAGTTCAAATCTCATGAATAGTAACTATTAAACAAAAAATTTGGAGTAAATGGGGAATGAATAGTCCCCACTACACTACATGTTGCTGCTTCCGCATGTGCGAAATTGTAAAAGTCAAATTACAAATAATATTAGTTGGGCGTACGAAATTTCAAATTTCAATCGTCTAAACAAACAAAGGGTGAAAGAAGTTCTAAATATACATGAGAAGGTTTTGGGTCAAGTGGTTAACTTCGGAAAATATGCTATCAGATTTACCCCTAATACACCATTGCTAGCAGAGAGGAGGTCACTTCCAAGCTTGGTGTTGCCATGGTTGGTAAGTTTGATAGATATTTAGGGCTGCCTGCTGAAGTTGAATAAGTAAAAAAGAGGTATTTGTTTATGTTAAGGACATGGTATGGAAAAGGGTTTAGGGTTGGAATAAACATCTTCTGTCTTGAGAGGGAAAGATATCCTTATTAGATTGGTGGGTGTGGTAATTCCTATGTTTGTTATAAGCATTTCTTTTTCCCTAAGGGATTATGAAGGGATATCGAAAGGATTCTAAATGGTTATTGGTGGAGCTCCAATTGTGGGCGGGGAATTAAGTGGATGAGCTGAAAAAAACTTTGTATGCCTAAGGCAGCGGATGGGCTTGTTTTTCGGGACATTAGGGATTTAAAATGTTGCTATGCTTGGGCGGCAAGGATGGAGGTTGGCCACTTGTCCGGATGCGCTGGTCACGAAAATATTTAGAGCAAAGTATTTTTCGAGGTGTAGCTTTTGGAGTCCAAGCTTGGGTATAATCCGAGCTTCACCTGGCGCATTATTGGGGAGTCGAGAGATATGCTCAAGAAAGGTTGCAGATGGCGGGTGGGAATGGTAAGATGATTTAAGCTAAACGTGAGGCGTGGATTTTAAAAGATTCTGAATTTGTTTGCCCTGAAAATGTGGAGAATATTCTTGATAGCCTGTTGGTTGCGAACTTGATTGACCAGAAACAAAGGTGCCGGAAGACGGGGTTAGTTAATGAATTCTTTGCTACTTCTAATCAAAATGCTATTTTGTTGAGTTGAATTGATTTTTTTTTTGTAATATGTTGAAGCTATCCTAGTAAAACATGGGCTAAGGCTAAATGGGTCGTGTCTTAGTGTTTTAAATGGGCTTTAGGGTTAGGGTTGGTATATGATAACTAGAACTCTTGTAAACTCTATAAATAGGTGGCGTTGGGAAACATATGTAATCTAGAAGGTGTATGAGCCGTCTTTCAATAGTGAAATAGAATTGTTTGTTCTCTGCCCGTGGATGTAGTTCACTTTGATCAAACCACGTAAATCTATGTGTTCTGTGTGATTGTTCTCTTTATTATTCCGCTTGTTCTATTGCTTTTTCTGATAAGTGGTATCAAAGCCTACAAACAGCTGTGTTCAGATCTGCAGAAGAAAGATGTCTTCA
Organism: Flueggea neowawraea; assembly: GCA_948243855.1. Lineage (NCBI taxonomy): Eukaryota > Viridiplantae > Streptophyta > Magnoliopsida > Malpighiales > Phyllanthaceae > Flueggea > Flueggea neowawraea. The sequence continues at coordinate 2,622 of CAODLS010283893.1, read as the reverse complement.
CATAAATTCATAGTTGAGAAGTTCAATGGGTTGAATGATTTCACCTTGTGGAAGCTGCAGATAAAGGCGCTTCTAGTTCAGCAGAAGTGTGCAACGACAATAGAAGAGGAAGAAAATTTACCTGAAGAATTGACAACGACACAGAAAGAAGAGATTGTAGCTAGGGCACATAGTGTGATTCTGTTGAGTTTGACATATGAAGTCCTGAGGGAGGTAGCCGATGAGACTGCAGCAGCTGGCTTGTGGAAGGAACTTGAAAACAAGCACTAGAAAAATTCATTGACCAACAGGTTTTATCAGAAAAGACGACTGCACACCTTGAAGATGTCAGAAAGTATGCAGATAAAAGACCACCTTGATAACTTTAACAGAATTATTCTAGACTTGAATGGAGTTGGTGTTCAAGTTGAGGAAGAGGATCAAGCCATGATTTTGTTGTGTTCTTTGCCTAGCTCTTATGAGAATTTTATAAATACTATGATGTATGGTAGGGATAGTATATCGATAAATGACGTTAAAGATGCTCTACAGTCTAAAAAATTGCAGAAAGTTTTTGATTCTATAGAAGGTAGTGTGGAAACTGGGTTAACTGTGAGTAGGGGCAGGAGCATGGAACGAAATGGTGGAGGACGTAGTAAGTTGCGTTCTAAATCAAAGTCTGCATTGAGGTGCTTTCATTATAAAGAGAAGGGGCACTTTAGGAAGAACTGTCCACAAAGGAAGAAGCGAATTGTACAAGGGTCAAATGGGACTGCGCAGGTTGTAGTAGCTCAGAAAGATTCTGAAAAACAGGATAGTTTTGACGAGGGAAAATGAGGAGATGTTTTAACTGTTAGTACAACTAATACTGCAGAATCTTTGATCTTAGATACTGGTGTTTCGTATCACATGGCTTATTCACGAGATCTGTTCACTACTTTTAAAGGGTGGAACAAAAGTGTAAAGTTAGGAGATGATGGGTCGTTGGGTGTCAAAGGTAGTGGTTCTGTGCAGATTAGAATGTATGACAAATTGGTTAGGACATTAAATGCTTGGTATGTATTTAGACAGCGAAAGAATTTGATCTTTGTGGGTACACTGGATAAAATGGGTACACATTCTCTGGAAGTGGTGGAGTTCTTAGGGTGTTGAAAGGTGCTCTTATGGTGATGTAAAGCAAATTGCAGCATAGGATTTATACATTGATGGGTAGCTCAGTGTTGGGAACGACAACAATGTCGAGCTCTATGGTTATTGATTCTGGAAAGAAGAAAGATAATTGTACTGAATTGTGGCATTGAAGATTGGGGTATATGAGTGAGAAAAGACTTTTTTTTTAGTAAGAAAGGGCTTTTAGGAGGTGCTGAGACCGGAAAATTGAAGTTATGTGAGACTTATGTTATAGGTAAACAACGCAGGGTGAAATTCAAGATGGATAGTCACACTACTAATGGGGTCCTTAAATACATTCACTCTGATTTATGGGGTCCTTCTTCGTGGAGTCTTATAGTGGATGCAAGTACTATGTTACTTTTGTTGATGACTTCTCTAGAAAGGTGTGAGTGTATTTTCTAAAATCTAAGGATGAAGTGTTTGGAAAGTTCAATGAGTGGAAGACTATGGTTGAGAAACGGACTGGGAAAGTAGTCAAGACACTCAGAACAGGTAATTGGTTGGAATTCTGTAACAAGGATTTTGACGAGTTCTGCAAAAAAGAAGGTATAGTGAGGTATCACATTGTACGCCATATGCCACAACATAATGGAGTTGTAGAACGGATTAACAAAACACTTGTACAACGTGCTAGATGCATGAGGATATAAACTAGGTTTTCAAAGAAGTTTTGGGCTAAAGCAGTTAACACTGCTGCTTATCTGGTAAAGAGATCGTCATCGACTGCAATTGATTTTAAAACTCCTCAAGAGGTTTGGTCCGATAAACCATTTAATTATTCTGACTTGAAAATATTTGGTTGTCCTGCATATGCTCATGTTAGTGATGGAAAACTGGATCCAAGGGCAATGAAATGCATATTTCTAGGGTATGCAACTGGGGTGAAAGGTTATCGACTGTGGTGTACTGAAGATAGAACCCCAAAATTTATTATTAGCAAAGATGTGACCTTTGATGAATCTGCTATGTTTGTCTAGAGGAAGGAGTTTGGTGATCTTGCAGGTACTAGTAAAACTGATATGGGTGCTAACCAAAAGGTGGATTTTGAGGTCGATACTTCAAAGGAAAATGGTGTGGATGACACACCTAAAGAACATACCGTGATCGACCAAAATGATTCACAGAGTATAGCAACGAGTAGACCGAGAAGGGAAATCCGAAGACCTATGAGGTATGTGGATTGTGTTAGTGCTAATATCACTAATCCTGTTGCTTTTACTTTAGCAGTGGCTGAAAAGATAGAAAGAGAGGAACCTAGGTAGTACAAGGAGGCAGTGAAGAGTAAAGATTTGAGAAAACGACTTAGTTCCATGGATGAAGAGATGGCATCATTGCAAAAGAATTAAACTTGGAAACTTATGTCTTTGCCTGAAGGAGTGAAACATGTTGATTGTAAATGGCTTTTCAGAATAAAGGATGGGATTTCAAATGCTGAACCACCTAAGTACAAATCAAGGCTTGTGGCGAAGG
>CAODLS010283743.1:0-23975 GCA_948243855.1 Flueggea neowawraea | reverse complement strand
TTGAATTGAATTTTCTTTGGAGTTTTATGAAGTCATTTGATGTTTTGGATGGGAAAAACAAGTTGGAGTGGAATTGATGAAGATTGGATGTGTTTTGGGTCGACTGTGGACGTCTACGGACGTGCCCAAACTGTGCCAAGAGAAGCCAAACAGTGGGTGTACCCCTGGAACTCACTGTCCGGAAGAGAAGATGTTTTCACTAGCATGGCCGTGTCCCAGACTGTGTGTGGCAGCGCTGGGGACACGACCTGATACACTGTTGTGTCCCAGCATGTGTACTAGGCGATTTTCCACGGAAACAGGTTTTTGTCCGTGTATTCATTGATTTCGTCCGTGTTTGACATATCCATGTCCATGTCTTATTTCCTGATGGGTGTTGGACGGAAATTAGGGCTTGGGATGATTTATTTTTCCTATTAAACATTGTAAACATATACATAGGTGCCTTGGAAAAACTCTTGGAAGCTTTTGCTGACTTTTATAGTGAATAAAGCTATCGCTCGCTCTGTCTGTTGTGTGTGATTATTCTCTTTATCAATTCCGCGTTTCTATTGCTTGATTGTCTGACAGTTGGATTTTTTCACAAAGCACGATCGTTCGGTCAATGCAAATCATGTCTGTATAATATCCCATGAAACAAGAACTAGAGTGAGTCAATTCTTACTAGCACCCAGTTTAGTTAATTATCTAATCCATATTGTCAAACAATGCATTAATTAAATAGTATAATATAGTCGATTTGATTTGATCATGTGATGGTAGTACGTAGGACATGGATAGCCGCAACAGCTCATGCCATGGTATCACCATTTTGGCTATGTTCCCAACCATAATTGAACTACCCAAAAGTTGAAATCCATAAGAAATTCCCAGGGGTTGTGAAAATTGTAGCCCTCACTTGTTTGTTACATGGCAATCGTTTGATTTTTATCTTCCACCAGTTTCCAACCACTCCTCCTAAACATTTCTAATAGTGAAACACTCATGTAGGGTAGCACTGACATATATATGTATGGTGGAGTTGTATGAATCTATACGCATAGCTTAGGGTGGAAATGAGCCGAGCGGTTCGGAGTTTGACTGGATAAAAGTTCGTTCACAGATCGGCTCGATAATAAATGAGTCGATCTTGAACAAAATTTTAAACTCGTTTTAATAAACGAGTCGAGTTTGATCAATCAAAAGCTCGGCTCAAAAGCTCGCGAACAAGCTCGTTTGTAAACTTGTGATCAAGTTCGTTTGTAGGCTCGTCCATATATATATATGTGTGTGTGTGTGTGTGTGTGTTAAACTAAAATATGAAAAATATATTTATATTTGGAATAATATTTAATATTTGGGCTACATCAACAAAAGTTCAAACTTACACTAATTGACCGAGTCTATAAAGTCTAAGCATGCCCGCATAAGATAATCTAATATTATATTGAACTTGTGAAACAAATTGAAACTTCTAATAATTCTTGGTTCAATTACATACTTTACATGATTTTATTGAACTAACCTAAATTTAAATATATTATTTTTAGAGTTGTTTCCAAAACTGAATTAGCAAATCTCGTCTTCAAATTTATTTGAGTTTTTGTTGAGTCGAGTTCAAAAAGCTCGTGAACAAGCTCTTGAGATCGCGAGCCTTGTGACAAGCTGAATTTGAACAAAATTTTGAGCTAGAGAGAGAGCTCGGAAGATTTTAGACGAGCCAAGTTTAAATACTCTAAAGCTTGGCTCGACTCGAATCCGGCCCTACACATAGCTTTGTACATTTTTTTTTTAAAGTTTAAACTTTAGGGTTGTATGAAATTGGACATGGAAATAGAATTAGATGCTTGAATTTCCTATCGACTTATTGAATAATTAAATAAAATTGTTAGGCCCTTCTTTTGCACATTTTAGTTGATGTAGAATGCAATTTACAATTTTAATCCTATCATACTCTTCAACAATGCAGATGCCGAATCTCATTCCAACGAAACATTCTTAAAAAAATATTTTCCTACTTCAAGTCATGCATTGAACAAATAAATGAGTGACATATGTAACAGTACATTTAGAGTACGTCTTCACTCGTAGTCTCACTTGTTTATTTGTGTACTCTTGTGGTTTTAGATGATCTAGCTATAGAAAAGCCAGGAATGGAGATTTTCCCACTCCTCCTTTTTTGTTAGTTTGACCCTCCATTTAACGAGTAGATTTTTGTCCTATCATTTGAAGTTTAATATATATTTTGATTTTGTTGGGAATCAAAATTTAGAAATAAGGTCAAATTTTTAAATAAGACATTAGACATCCTTATCAATTACTTCTTGATATAATTTCTTTCAAATTCATGAAAGTTTCATATACTAATTCTGTAATTCTCGAATTTTGCATGTGATGAATTTGTAACATAAATGACAATGCACCAACACCCAACCGAATTATTCTGATAAAGATTTCAAGATGCTAAAACCCTAAAATGTTCTAGGAAAAGTGATGATTGATGATAATCAAGTGTTCCTTTTTATTTTTTGAGTTAAAATTCGGGGTACCAACTTGAGGTCAAACTTTAAAGGCCGGCTTTTTGCTTTGATAAGTGATGGAAGCGGCAAATATATCTTGCGCTCTCCCTTGGAAAATCCAAAGGCATAATAGTAGAGCATTTAACTTCATCAAACATTATCTGTAAAATGGTGAGAAGTGATTATGCCCACCCCCAACCCATACAACCTTTTTGACTTGGATGTTCTATCATGTGCCTTTGGCTTTACCTTCTAAGATGTGTGTATATTATGATGCTCATAATTCATTTATGGGTGTCAATTCTGGGTCCGGATGTTTCTGTATTATACAAGTGTCAGTTTAGATGAAAATGATGAGATTGTTGATTCGAATTTGGACATTTTGTGAGCTAGTGCCAGTGTGCGTCACCCACACCTTAAATGGGAAATGTACAAATCTGCTAAAAAAGATGCCAGCTTCACAAAATTGTTAAGTGCATCAAACGTTTTTTTAAAAATGCTAATAAAGATAAATTATTCGTAAAAATGAATCTAAAATTTTGTTAAATTTTAGTTTTACAAAATGGATAAGAAGCACAATGGACAAAAAAGTTTACTATGTGTCCACCATTTGTAACTTGTTTTATTAATTGTTAGGTGGGCAATAAGTGTACATATGGGGGACAAAAGATGTCAATCATCTGTCCACCAATTTTATTTAACAATAAGATTTTATTTTTTTAAGTGGACAACATGTGTATATATGGTGGACATTTTTGTCCACCATTTAGAGACATATTAAGTAATTTGTGTAGTGGAAGTATAATAGGAGTACAAATTCAATTTTAAAACTATTTTAGGAACTAATTTATAATTTTATAAAATTCAAGGACTTAATGTCCAATTTTGTAATAAAAGCAAACAATAGCTACAGAAAGCCCTAGTTGCATCGTTGTTGCCTCCACACCTTCCCATCCCACCAATTTTACCCATTCCGACGAGCTTTTAAGCCCTAACCACCAGCTCTAGCTCTTTCGGATGTTGACGAAGCTTCGTGTGTTGCATTCATTAGGCTAATCGATCTTGCTAGAGTCGTCAAAGTTGTTAGAGACAAATGAAAAAAAGTGGTGGACAGAGGAGGCGACGAGAGTCACAATAGAAAAGAGAGGAGAAAGGAAGTGGCAGACTGAGGAGAGAGGAAGTGATCGACAGAGGAGACGACGAGAGTTGCATTGGAGAAGAAAGGGGAAAAGAAGTGGTAGATGGAGGAGAGAGGGGATAGGAAGTGGAGGACGGATGAGGCGACGAGAGTCGCAATGAAGGTGAGAGGAGTGAGGAAGTGGCAGACAGAGGAGAGAGGTAGTGTCAGATGGATGAGAGAGGAGAGAGTGTGTGTGTGAATAAGGACAAGAAAGTGAAAAGAGAAAGATAGAGGACTTGCGATGAAATACACAAAGAGTTGGCATATGTGGAATTAATTTGGCAAATTTAGCCGTTGCGCTAACAAAATCAAAAGCCTAACAAAATTGCAAACTTTGGGTGTTTTACCTTCAATACCACGTCATTTTCCCACCTTAATTTGGTTTCGGTTCTACAGAAACCCAACCAACTCAAGGTTTGAGCTCCATGTGGGCTCTATTGTTTGGGCTTTTCCAAGTTTTATGCTCAAACAACGTACATATTTTGGCTCAACTTGGTTGCTTACATACAAACCCAATCCAGCAACGAACACCATCTAGGCCATGCTCTTATCTAATTGAGTTAATTATAAAATATGGTTCAAATAAAACCAAGAATTTTACAACTAGCACCCACTTTTTTAATTTTTAAAATAGTAACACGTTGAAAACTTGTCTTAAAATTGGCATATAAATGAAACATGTTTTCAAAATTGCCAAAATCAAATCGGATAAAAAGATTTTCTCGTCCAAATTCTCGTCTCTTATCTCTCTCTTTTTCTTTCTCATCTTCTCTCTCTTTGTCTCTTTGGATTATGGACGGGCACTTTGGCTTAGCCCGGCGGGTCAGGCCGACCCGAAAAAAGGACCGGCATTGGCCAATATTTCCAAGCCCGTGGCCTGGCCTGACCCAACCCGCCTATGTTTTTTAAAAATTAGGGTCGGGCCTAGGCTTATGGTGAGGCCCGAAGGTCCGGCCTGGTTGTATATATTATATACTTTTTATATATAATATATAGTATATTAATATTAATTTGATGTATAATGTGTTATAAATTAGAAAAAAATGATGTTAATTATATTTTTAAGAGTTGTTTAGTATTTATTAAAGTATAATTTATATAATAAAGTATATATTAAATTGTATTTTGATAAAAATGAAGACTTTTAATTTTTTTAAATAAAAATAGGCTAAAAAGGCCTGGGTCGGGCCCGACCAAGCCTGGTCATCTGGCCCAGCCTGACCGGGTCGATCGGGTTGAAGTTTTAGGGAATGACCCGGCCCAGACCATGCTCATCCCTAGTTTGGATATGTCTCTCTCTCATCTCTTCATCTCTCTCTCCTCTTTTCCTCTCTCATTTTCGTTACTGTCCTTTGTCGCATATTCCTCCTCCATTGCTCTCTCTTTCTCTCTCTCTTCGTCATTATGCTCCACTGTCAGATTCCTCATCCTCTGCCGCTCTCCTCCGCGTAGAGAGACAATGGTTCGATCTCCACCGATGCGATCACCTCTTTCTCCTTCGATCTCCGTCGATGCGATCTGCCTTAGATCTCAGGCCGTCAAGTCCACTGACTCTATCTTTGCTCTTCATTCTTGTTTGACTACCACAGATGTGATTCCCACTCATGTTGTCGTTGTATTCAGAATCAAACCACCGAGAGAGAGGCAGAGAAAGAGATGTCTCCGGCTAGGGTTTGGAATGATGGCAGGATAGGCAGAGGAGGTAGAGAGCGGCGAAACTGAGATGACGGCGCTAGTCCTGGATTGAGGATAGGTTAGCGGTGTTGTTGTATGTTTATTTAAAATAATAAGCTGAGTCTCTTAACTTGCATAAAATTGTAAAATTAGTCGTTAATGTTGTAAAATTACACTTTTGTAAACCATTGTACACTTTGTGTACAACTTGAAAAAAATGAATTTTTCAAAGAGATAATATATACATGAATAGTTATGTACAAATGTGTATACTAATAAATTAAGTTTATAAAAAAATATGCAAATGCCTTGTACACTTGTGGACATCAATGTACACATGCCTACACCATCGGAAATTCATTTAGTAAGCTTTTTATAAAAAAAAATTGTGAATGCCTTTGTATGTTTATGTACACCTTTTGGAATTTTTTTTTAGTTTTTTTAGAGAAAAAACTCAATTTCTCAAGAAAAAAAATCAATTTTCGCAAAAATATCTCAATTTCTCACGAATTTCCAAAAAAATGGTATTTTAAATATGTGTTTAGCCTTTTGAGACATTTCTAATATTTGAAAACTAGTGATGACATTTTTTGAATTTGGCATGTTAATTTGCTATAAATGTGTGATTTTTCCTATCTAATTGAGGCCGCTTCGGAAAGGAAAGAAGTAACACAATCAGCAATTTATCAGTGATCACTAACCAACAGAGAGTATTAGTAAGGTTGTAGCTGATTTAATAATTAATAGTATCGTTGTTATATTCAATGCGGAAGAGTTTTCGATTCATGATGAAAATTAATATGAAAAAAGCTTGATTGTTACTAAAGTTGTTTTCAACACAGGAGAATCGGGCTTTAGATTTCCATTAAAGTCCATTTAATGGTACCACAATCTATTCAACGTCGAAAGATCCAGTTTTCGAATTTTGATTCCGGTCAATGTAAAAAAAAACATCAGATAGCCAAAGTGAAATAAAAAGAAACAAAAAAAACCTTTTATGCTAACTGCCAGCGACTGAGCGCTTGCATATGGCTGTATTTCATGGACTTTGTAATTAGAAAATTTGAGTGTGACAAATTATTCAGCAGCGGGAGATTTCAAGAAAATCATCCCAAATTCAACCTATATCAAATAGGTTGGCAATTAAAAAGGAAAACCAAATCTTTGACTGAAACAAAATTCATGCAAAAAAAAGCAACGTAATGTCCATTGTTCAGTTTGAAGGAGTAGCTTTGGCCACTGTTTTGCTATGGTGGCCACCACCACATCCCCGTGGCCAACAACCTCCTTGGTTCCCACCTCCTCCCCATCCCCATCCTCCACCTTGATCTCATCCTCCTCCGCTAACGCCCCCGTTGCCATCACCGCCTCCTCCACCTCCCCCTCCATTTCCTCCTCCTCCTCCTCCTCCTCCCCTGGAAGCTCCGCCGCCACTTCCTCTTCTTTTGTGTGGTCTCCTCTTTCCTCTTCCTTTACCACCCCCACCCCCACTACCACTTCCGCTTCCACCACCACCTCCTCCACTTCCACCTCCATTCCCACTTCCCCCTCCATTTCCACCATGTCCATTCCCACTTTCATCTCCACCTCCTCCGCCGTCGCCACCTCCTGATCCTTTTCCACCATTGTGTGTACTTCCACCTCCACCTCCTCTGCCACTGCCACTACCGCCACCACCTCCTGATCCTCGTCCACCATTGTGCATATCACCATTGCTTTTCATTAGTGCTCCTTTGACAGTTGACGAATTTACATTCTTTTCAATAGCTTCCTCAGCAGAACCAACGTGGTCTCCACCAACCAGAGAAACACCTTGATCGGTACCATTTCTTTCATCAACTCCATGCACTCCATGCAACAATAGTGGGCAAATCACCCCCACAAGTAACAAAACTACTCCAACTTCTCTGAAACTTCCCATTTCCGACTTCGACTTGAGATTTGCTAACGCAGACTCCGACTTTATACTCTTTGGAGGGGCCACTGACAACTACAAACAGTCCCCACTTCAACCAACATGAACATTCATTTTTCTTAAAGCTGCAAATTTGTGTGAGAATCTGCCTTGCGGCTCAATTTGTCCCCACCATTATAAAATTGGGAAAGTTAAAAATTTCCAAATTGTAATGATTATGAGCTTGGATTATAAATCATTATACAGTTTTTTGTGACTGCAATGCATGTAAGACAGTAACATTAGTCTTTATCAGCAGACATAAATCAAACATCCTGCACTTTGATTATACGTTTGAGTAAGATTATGAAGCAATACTGATGAGGACCATTTTGGAAATTAAGATATTTTGTGTGTTACTCTATAGAAATGAAATAGGGTTTCGGTTGAAAGGGTATTGATAACAAATGCATGTTGGTCCATGTGAGGTTGGTTTGTACTGGAAAGAGGTTAATGTCTTTTGCTTGAATAAGTGGGAAATGGAAGTGGTAATGAAGAACAGTCCATGTGAATGTGATGAAGATGAAGCCGAGTGAGAGGATGAGAGTAGTGGTGCACATATACATATTGGTAATTAGTGCATTACAGATAAGCCCACACAAGACGATATTGGTGCACATACACATACTAATTCACATAACTACTGTTGACATAATCATGATTTCTCCATGTGACACTACTGTTTCTCTTTTTGTTTCTTTTTTTTTGGTTAAAAGGACGACTATTAGAAAAAGAAAAAATAGAGGACGATTCGTAAATCAATTGGTGAAGTCGCTGTTCTATGATATGCGGGGACTTGCTGCAGATAAATGTGACGACAATTTATATGTTTTTTCATGAAACTACTTATCATATATAATGTGATATTGTAACACTAATTGTCGCTAACTTTCAACCATTATAATAATCTTAATAAGCACAGAAAAATCAAGCTCAAAAGTTTTAAATCATGGTTTATGGTGTTGCTAAAAATGGTATGTTGGAATTACTAAATAACAATCACGACTGCTTGATAAACAAAATATTTAATTATTTTTGAAGGTTGAAAAAGATTGTAGCAGCCTAGCAGGTTTGTTCCACATAAAAGATAGCTGTGTTATGGTTAGATAGAAATTTATTTTTATTTCGTAAATCCATGTTGCTAAGTATGGCTGGAAATGAGCTGAATTGTTCGCCAACGATTCGGCATTTGGTTTGATAAAAGTTAGTTTATGACTAGACTCAATAATAAATGAGCCAAAATTGAACAAATTTTAAGCTCGAAATAATAAATAAGCAGAGTTTGAATGCTCAAATGTTTGACGCGAAAAACTTACAAGTTGACTCATTTATGCGTTCATAAACAAACTCGTGAATATGCTCAATAATAGGCTCGTGAACAAGCTAACTCGTAAATAGGCTCGCGAACATACTTGATATTAAACTCGCAAAGAAGGTCGAATTTGGGCTCGTTTATATAAATTATATACTAAAATATGATGCATTTCTTATTCCACTTTTATATTATTAATATGTAGTATGCACAATTTTTATTCATTATATATATATAAAATAAAATAACAATTTAATAATTTATTTACTATATTCAATTGAAAAACTCAACTTAGAAAAAACAGTGCACTAATATAGATTTGATAAACTGCAACGCTATGCAATATAAACACTCTTATGGTTTATATGTAATATAATTTGTGAAATATTTCCATGTTAAGATGTGTGATTTAGAACTTTTTCAAAAATCACTTACAATGTTGAACATTTTAAAAACTCATTTTTAAATTTTTATGATTAAAAACTCATACTTAAATCTCATATGCTAATTTACTGAATTAGTTCGATTAAACCACTTGTAATTCATTTACTACTTATAATTTGAACATTCGTACAAGTAACTTTAACAACTTAATAAGTTTAAGTAAACTAGGAAAATACTATTGCTTCTCAAAATAATATAATTTTGAATATTAGTTTAAGTAACCTATACACTAAATACTATTGTTCTTGTTGAGCATCAGTTTAACAATTATATATTGAACCCTAAATTAGTGTACGCTAAAAGATATTGTTTCTTGAGTATTAATTCTAGTAATCTATACACTAAATGCTATTGTTACGAGATCATTTAAACCATAGATGAAAAATCTGTTTTTGATATTCTATATTTAACTTTTGATATAAACTAATTATTTGTTCTTCAGTCGTTTACTATACAACAAGGCAAAATAAGTAGTAAATTACATGTTTAGTAGAGTGATAATTAGTATCGGTTCATAGATTGCCCATTAACAAAAATTGTTAGATTAAAGAGGACACTTTTTTTTATCTAATAATTAATAATGATTTATTCCATGCGATCGAGAAGAAAGTCCGTTTATGTTAATAAAAATTCAGTTGATATGGTTGATGGAAGCAAACCCCCCAAAAAAATGGTTGATGCAAACAAAGGCGGACACCTCTATCGCTGACCTGCTATTAATGTTTCTTTCTTTTTAAGTTGATGTTTGAAGTAGTCGATCCTAAGAAGATGAACATACAAAAAGCTTGTACCATGTATAACATAGCCATGCACATTCTAATCACTTTTATGTCTCAAACTTCCACTTTCTGATCTAATAATTTGGGTTTGAAATGTGATAATACAGGAGTTTAATGGAAATGAAACATGCAATTATGCAATCCACTTTTAGTTCATAACGAATTGGAATGAAATGAGTTTAGTTGGGTAAGTCCTCAAAGTGACAGCCTTGATTTATTCTCTAAGAAGCAATTTTTCTCTCATTTTGGGCCGACCAAGTTGGCAATGTGTTGAATATCCTCGTGGGGTTCATTCAGCTCTTATTAGCCACAACTACATATAAGCCCATACTCAGAGATACCCAGGGAAAAACCCATTTAGATTTTAGACCAACGATATGGGCAGCCAGGTTGGAATTAGTCAGAAGGAGTAGGTGACATGAACATTTTGGTCAGATTTTGGAGACACTTTTTTGTATTCATATGATGTCCTCGTTTAGTGCCCTTTTTCTGAAGAATAAGCTCAACTGCGAAAGGAGAAGGCTAAATCTATTTCTAAGGTCTTGAAAAGGTTAAAAATTCAACACGTGCTCACCATGATCCAGCAAAAGTTAGATTGAAACATCGAATTTGCTGCCTCTGTATACAAAGAGTCAATAAGGGAGGCCCTTGCTCTGCTTCGGAGGTTCCTTCCTTAACCTTCAACAACCACACCCATATGCAGTTTTTTTTTATAAGTACCCATATGCATGTTCATGTGCCCAATTTTCATGCACAGCATAAGAAGGTCAATTATGGAACGCATTGGTTTAGTCTTAGCCTCCACTTGACCCTTTTCTTGTCTCCTCTTAATTAACCCTATTAAACAAACTCAAGCATGCCACCAATGTTTGAGGCATCCATAAACAGTGACGACTTAGAGACAGCCCACTTGTTCTTGCTTAATTAGGCTTCGAAAATCCGACAATATATTTGATTCTGTCGTGCAAAAATTCTTCTTAGGAATTACTACTTTCGCGGTGTTACATGTTCACTACAACTGATATTTGAGGGTTCAAATTATTTTTTTTTTGAAAATTAAGCTTATATTATAAAAATATCTTCTTCAAAGTACTACAGACCGTTGATGACGAGGTGGCTACACTTCGTACTTCTTGTCCAAAGTACAAGATTCTTGGAAGGAATCGAGCTCGATTCAGCAATAAAATGATTCCTAGTTAATCATGCTAGTGGAACTCGTATACAAAAATTGATGGCAATTACATATGCTAGCCTTAATTGAAAAGGAAAAAAAAAAAGGAAAGTAAAGTAAAGAGAACATGTAATGGCAATTTAATTGGTAAAAGCTCCAAGTCAAGTAGGACAAGCTCAATGATTCAGAGAAAAGTGCATCACTTGCAATTTTTGTAATGCAAATACGAGACTTTTGAGTAGTCAATAGATCCGAAAAATATGTTGGAAATGCAAAAATTTCAAAGGTTTGAATAATACAAATAACAACTCGCTCTCGAGAATTTACATGCATTTCCAGTTTCTAAATGCTTAAATAAATAATTAAAAAATTCTATTAGGGAGTGTTTATGACTTAAAATTAATTGACCACTTCTAATGAGAAAAATATATGGAAAGTGGAGGACTTTGACATTTTATATGACTACACAAACTGTTCAAACTCCGGTCTTTCAGGGTACCAGACTTCAAGCCACAAAGTTCTCTTCATTAATACGGTATATGTACTAATTCCAGGATCATCGGGAACTCTTTGTACGTGATCATTATTACCATACATTGAACATGTTCTTATCAAATTATGCCGGCACATGTTGAGAGAGGTTTTAAGATTTTAGATGCTCTCATGTGGGTTTTTTTTTTTGGATGAGCCTTTAACACTTATAGGAGGAGGCTATTACAACTGGGCGCGAGAGGGTTCGAACCTGGGATGCACCGCATCACCGGGGAACCCCTACCGGCTGATCTAGCAGCCATCCGTGCGCTCATGTGGGGTTTGAGAGATATCTCTGATAATAAAGAATGTGTCAGACTATGTGCATATCTTCTTCATATTATCGATAAAATTTTGGCCTTGGCAAAGTTTAGTTCAATTGACGTAGTATAGTGTCACTTATATGTTTGACCAAGCTAACCAAAACGACACATATGATATATATAAAAGCTACTAAGTTCAAAGTTTTTCTGCTTTTGTGAAGCTAGCACATTTCATTTGCCATATGCATGTCTTTGTAATTACCTGCAAATTGATCAGACTTGGCCTAGTATGTAGCTGAAACCATTTTAGGTTTGAAATTTCACTTGTCAACATTACTGTATACCACGAAGATGATAAGACTATTCAAGCACTAATCAGACAAAGTTTCACTATTCAAGCACTTATTTTTTTTATTTATAAATGCTTGAAATCGTATCTATTATCAATGTTTAATTCCCAAGAATTATGGCTAGCAATGGGCTCGCTTGGGATAATCAAACAATTTCATTAAGAGTCACGTTAGAGACTGAAAATTGGCATCATCGGAAACTACAGAATTTAAACTAAAGACTACCAATTCCTGATATAAGATAAGATATAGATCTTTTTAAACTCAAATAGAAATATCATAATTTATCTTAGCAATGGTTGTACTCATTGACTTGGTAGATTTGAGTAAGGATCCTTGCATGATTGTTTTGCCTCATTTTTAGTGACATCGATCGAGGTTTATTTTTTTGGCCTAAGACATGAATTATGCCGAAGTTGTAGGCGCTTCTAAATTATCAACTTCAATTTTTTCGAGTGTTCAAAATATCTCCTAATATGAATTAAAACTCATCAACTAAGGCCTTCATTATTGACAAAACTCAATCTACTTAATTCACGAGGAAGCGCGTAATTTTCGCGTATAAATACACTTTCGAATTTTAGGTTTTAGTTAAGATGGTTTAAGCAACATCATAAACATTTCGAACACTTAAAAGTTGGGGCTAAATTTCAATTTTGTAATGATCGAACTTCAATTTATATTCAGTCACTAATATAAATTGACTGTAAAAACCCATTAACGGACTGCGCCTAGCAATTAGCAGTTCACCACAAATATGTCAGATCAGTATTTCGTTAAAAAAAAGTAACTAATAATAGTCACCGCATTGGATATAAATTGTAACTCAGTAAAGGTAAAAAAATTGAAGTCCACTAACCATGATGGAAAATCGTGCAAAGCTCAGCGACCATCTATGTTTTTTCACCACCTCTTGGCTCCTTTAAATAAAAAATAAGTTTTTAAAGCTATTATGCGTTGATTTTTTTTTGGAGAGAAATAGGATCTTTTATTTTAATTATCAGTAAGATCCAACATCAAATGATCCTCTAAAAACTGAAGACGATCAGAATAATCAATAGAGCAAGCATAGGAACAAGGCGCCTTTGCAATCAAATGGGATGCCTCGTTAGCTTGTCTCTTTACAAAATTGACCGAGAAATTATCTCCAAGTCGTAACAGATCAAGACAATCATTGATAATGTGATGATATTCAGTTGAGCATTCTGCATGGGATAAAACCGAATCAATGACAATCTTCGAGTCCGACTCAACGCATTGATTTATTTCAAATAATTAAATAATGGAGTGAGATTGTGTAGGTACATGACATGAATTCCCCACTATTTAATTAGTGTAATCCAGTGCAAATATCAGGAAATATTAAAAGATCTGAAGCAAAAACAAGAATATCTGATAAGTGACAAGTTCCCACCAATTCCTTAATCCCATTTATGTCAATCAACGACCACGGAGGACCATCCATTATTGGTAGAAATTCAAATTGCACCAATAACAGGCAAATGGCATTACCATCAACTTCAAGTGATGAAGAGAGCATTATATATATATGCCCAAAATTATGAAAATCGATGGTGAGCTCAGGATGACTCAACATTGAAGTAATTATGGGTCTTGGCTTGAGAATTAACATTTGGTGTAATTAATTAACTTCTAGATTTTTATATATTTTACTCATTTAATAAAATAGAGGTCTTTGCAAATCGATTAAGTCTCGCTTTCTCAATTTCTTGAAACCTGTTGCTTTATCGGTCAAGTAATATATAATTCTTTTCTTTTTTTATCTGAGTCAAGAAATATATAATTGGACCACTTCTTTTCAATTTCGCATACGGATCAATCCGATCTTAACAAGCGTTGCCATCTTAACGATCTTTAATGGTATTTACATCAAATATTGACCTGATAGGTGTGAACATCTCACCAACAACCTGGGACTATATTAAAAACTAAATTGTTTAAAATACTTACAAGGCTACCGAAGAAGTTGATTCTGATCCTTCTTAGGTTCTATCTGGTGTTATGACTTGTAAAAGTGTTATTTAGCAAACGATAATTGATAAATGATGTTGTATAAAAGTATTTTTAATGAATGTAAAAAATTATTTGGTTAAGAGTGTGATGGGTGGTTTAAAAATGTGATAGATAGTTTTATTTTTTTTGTGGTGAGAAAAAATAATAAATTTTTTTCTAAATGGAGTTTTAAAATGGTATTATAATTGTGCATCGCAATTTTTAAACTATTATCAAACACTTAAAACTGTAGTTGACTCCAAAACATAGTTTTATAATCTCAACAAAATTTTAATCTCAATGCTAAATAGACACTTAATTTCTTTGTAATAAAATTAATTTAATTTTATAACTCTGAAAATTTAATCGACAATAATAAAACAAGTGGTGAATTAGAATATACTGATAATTGTTGTTGTCTCAATTATTGAATGTATACATATAGTTAAATTTTTGTTAAGAAGTCAAATCTGTAGAAACTTATTAATTAAAATGACTAAAGCTTGAAATGGAGTACTTCTATTAGTATGCAAGACATCTATCATAGTGTTTTTTAATGAAACACCCACATTTCGCTTTCATAAATCATTGTTTTTTTTTAACAAAAAGAATAAGACTTCATCACAATGATTAACAGAGAAAAACTATAAAAAAATGGAAATAAACCAAAAATGGCAATGCGATTTTGTAGGGCTTGTTTGCGAGATAAATCATATAATTATAGGTAAGTTTTGTAATAATAATCCATAAAGAGCAAATAGTAAAAAATAAAAAATATAGTAAAAAATAAAACAAATATAACACATTTTTTCATAAAATTATTTATATAAAATATATTATATATTATTGATTATCAAACCACCCCGTAATTGGCCCTGTCCCTTGTATTGTAGAGGAACTGAACTGAGGAAGGAATCATTCTTGTTTTCAGAAGTCACCGGAGAAAGCATCTTCCAAAGAACTAAGGTCATTAAACCCACCTAATGTGGAGTATTATTTACGACTTACGAGAACATTTGTTGTTTGTTTCTTGCATAGCTGGCTCGAGTAGCTTCAGCTTTATCCTGTTTGGTTTTCTTTTACCCCTCAAATGTGTCCTTTGCTGCTCCACACTGTCCACCTCACTGAAGCTTGAATTACAGAGGTCGGGTGAGATTTGCCAAGATAACATAAATATTCTTATAATTGTACAGCGTTGAACACGCGATTCTGGCTGAGCAGGGATCAAATCTAATCAGCCAAAATCCTACGATACAATTTGTACAGAAAAAAATGATATGTATATATATAATAAATACATTAAATTTAACGAAATATTTGAATACGTGTTTTAATTATACATTTTTTTTCACACTCAAATCAAGAGATGATAGTTAATTTTGACGTGTCGTTATGTTCTGAAAACATTATAAAATAGCCTCATTCTCAATAGTTAATTTTTTTTCTATAGACTAGATAACAAACAATCGATAAAATTATAATAAAATTAATTTCAACTCAAATCAATTGACCTAGCAATTAAATCTACTAAAAAAAATTAATTCCATCACTCAATCAACAATCATTCAACAATTTCATCCTAAATACCTAATTTAAATCACAATTTGATCATCAATCATTCAAAAAATGTAACCATAACTAAAATCAAAATTGAAATTTAAAGAAAAATAGAGAGGAAATGAGATGGAGGAGGACTGGTTATTTGGGTTGGGCTGAGAGGAACGCCTATCGGCTGTCGTCGGCGCCGACGCGGCCTGGAGGATGGAGAGCGGTGGCAGACGGCGTGAGGAGAGAGATATATGAGGAGAGTGGAGACTGGTCTGTGGAGTCGCGAAATTGGAGAAGGAAGGAACGGAAGGGTTTAAGAGACCGCTTTGCCCTGGCCTCAATTTTTTTTTAAACATTAGTGGGGCCGTTTTGCCCCACTTACTTAATTTTTTATAATCACAGGGTGAAATGACGTCGTTTTGCCCTGTGGTTTAAAAACAAAAAAAAAAGCATCGTCTCCCAGGCTCCGACCGCCTTCCCTGCAACTCCTCCATCTCCGTGCCTCTTCTCTTCAAAACCCTAAACCCATCTAGCAGGGGCCTGGTTCACGCCGGAGGGGGGCTCCCATGAAGCTCCTCCTACCAGAGCAAGGGCCCTGGCTCTGCTTGTCCCAACGTGCGTCCGCCTCTGTAATTGTACGTACATTTTAGTTATATTTTTTATTTTACAAGATAAATTTTTAATGTATTACTTTATGTGCAATTCACTCGGGTATCATTTTCTTATGAGGATATTGGAAGGGTGAGATCTAATAGTGAACAACTTGTAATCTGTATTAGATTTGATATTAATGCAATTGTTAACTTATGATTACGCCTTGTAATCTCTTATAGTTACTAGTTTTTGTTCGCATACATTTGCACATAGTAAATTTTAATCAAAATTTTGAAAATTTCATAGTTAAGATTTGATTAAATAATTTTTTTAAACATACAATAAATAAAATATAGTAAGATCTATACTACATATAAATAATTGTCTTTGTACACCTAACCTAGTACAACACACAAAGAAAAGTTTAGTATCAACACCAAAAAATATTTGAATAATTTTCTACATATAGTCCGTTTTACCAAAACCATGCGATAGAATTTGAAATTGTGCTTAACCCATAGAAGTTATGTGAGTTGGAAATTACAGTTTTGCTATGACCACGCATACAATAAAAACTATATGTGTTTATACACAAATGCGTACATCTTTACTTGTTTAATTACATTGTGCCATTCAAACTGTTAAGCCACACAGAATTAAGATAATTTTTTTAAAATCTTTTAAACTTAAAGTAAAACAATTTTTTTTTTTGCTTACTAAAGAAGTTTTGTAACCTATAAAATATGAAATGAAGAAAACAAGGGTTCAAATATAGAACAAATAATTAAAAAAAATCATCAAATAATGCATAATGACATTTCTTGTCAAAGTATAAGAGAGTTTTGGCGGAAACTACAATAGACTACATCTAAAGTTGAGTCAAGTGAAAATAACTTTTACGTATCTTAACACCAAATCATCTCATGATCATGAATAATTTTCTGTGAGCTCGCCAAACAATTAAAGACATGAACACAATCCTTATAAAGTTAATAAACAATCTCTACATCAAGAGAGAAAAAAAAATCATTTTTTTTATGGAATCAATTAATATCATTACTATTATCAAAAGAATACATCGTGTAAACTACAAAAAAATCCAACCCTTAGTTGATTCTTACTGAACTCTAACTCACACATGGCTAAAGAGATAAAAATCAGCCAAAGATTGGACTAGGTCTATACAACACCTTATCACCAAAAAAAAAACAAAAGGGAACACTATACAAAAACTATACACTTAAGTAGTGGAGATGTAACTATCAGAATTAGAAATTTTCAATTTGATACTATCCAAAACCTATTTGGTAATCATTGTTGTCGGTATGCTCCGTTGATTAAAGACAACCTCATTTCTTGCCCTCCATATCCAGTAAATGGCTGCACTAAACAGAACCCGCCGAATCCAGCTTAGCACCTTTTTTCCTTTAGTCTTCCTTGAAAACCAGCTAATCTGTCTTCTCCAAGGAAAACATCCCATCTAGATTTTACATTTTGTAAGCAACTCATACCAAACTCCACTTGAAAAAACTACAAGAAAAGAACAAGTGGTCTATAGTTTCAATGCAAAGATTGCAAAAAACACAGTGATCATCTTGAATCATTTCCCATTTGCAAAGTCTATTTTTAGACTCCATTTGGAACAAATGAATTCCACTGTTTGGTATGGTATTACTTAAAACATGGAATTCAATTGAATTTCTCAAAATCTTGTTTGGAACAAATGAAGAATTGAAAATCCATTTCAATCTATTTCCCAATATACCCTTCATTACATATTAAATAATAATCAAGAGTTAATTTCACACATGATACCTCAACTTTGTAAAATGTATCACTAAAATACTTTAACTTTTTTTTTTTCTTTCATTCATGATACCTAGATACAATTGAGTCAACAACTAGACATTAAGTACATGTACTTACTGTGTAAAACTCCAAACTATAACAACTTGATTTTCTATACCTAAAATATATGTACTTAACTTGATTTTTTTATACATTAAGTACATGTACTTATTGACTCAATTGTATCTAGGTATCATGAAAGAAAGAAAAAATGAAACTTCAGATATCATGAATGAAAGAAAAAAAGTTAAGGTATTTTAGTGATATATTTTACAAAATTGAGGTATCATGTGTGAAATTAATTCTAATAATGCACATAGAATTCATTTGCAAATAGAGTTAGGTTTAGAAATAGGAGAGGATAATTTTGTCATTAGTGACTTAGAGGAGGGATAATTATGACATGTAAAATTTTTTGTGGAATTCATTTGGAAAACCTATCAAATTTGATAGGAATTGGGTTAGTTATCTTCAATTCCACCACATTTTTTTGTCTTCCAAACACGAGAATTTAGAATTGCAAATAAATTTCACAAAATTTTGTGGAATTTATTTGTTCCAAACAGGGGGTTAGGTGCTAATCTATTCTGCACAGTAAGCCAACGAATGAAGCTATACTTAGAGATGTAATCAGACCCCATATGAGCTTACACCACGAAACAATGGGGCTTTCAATCTCAACTCCTCCCAAGTACTTTTCACAGTATAAAAACACAGTATTCATTTTTTTAGCTGAACCAAATCATTTTTTTTTTCAAAATTTTGCAAAACAATTTTTCCACTCTTTGAGTTTATAGGATTGGAAAAGAGAAATAATTGGCTAAACACCAAGAAGTTTCAAAACCACGAATTATCAAAACATCAAGTTGGATTCCCAGACATGAATTGGTGAGGTCATTGATCTTATAGCATCTATTAAATATCTTCCATAAAATAATGGACCAATGTTGCATATCTCGTACTACGATTAATCTTAATTCTCATCTTTCAATAGTCTCATAGTTCTAAGAAAAATGAACGCCTGTGTATTTTATGTATGGTTGTTTCCATAATCTGATAATAATTTTAAAATTTAAAATAAGTAATTTTCTAGTTTTATCTTCAACCAGATAATAAATATAAAAAGACTTTTTTGAAATTTTTAAAACGTGTGTAACCTGATAACAAAATTGGTTTTTAAAATAATATGACAATAATTAGAAATATTATCCAATAAGACTTTTTTTAAAAAAATTATATCAAGATAAAAAAAAAGTGTAACCTGATAAAAAAATTGGTTAATATGATAATAATTATCAAATGCCATTATCCAATTCTTAACTAATATATTTATTTCAGTATTTAAGCTGAAAAATTAAGGGTATTTTAGAAACAATCAGTTTTACCCTTTCATCACACTTTTATGAGTAAAATAATTAGTTGTATCTAGCTTACTTAGATCTTTGATTTAGTTGAATAAAATTTTGTAAAAAAGGAATTGGAGTACTACAGCACTGTGGATTCGCATGTTTAAGTTTACTTGGAGTATGCCTAGAATTACTAGTGAATTTTAATTAATGGAGGCTGTTATTTCATGATAATTTTCTAACAAATTTTCTGGCAAGCTTTATGGCAGCTTCTTCTATTATTGTGGAAAGCAAGCAGGAATAGAAGGGGTTCTTCACATAAAGAAACTAAAGGGAAGGAGCTTATTCATGGTTGTGTTTAAAGTTAAAATAAGTACGTAGTACCTTCCCGTGCGTATAGTGGTAATGATCTTTATGCTATATCGTCTTAGAAAAGAATAAATTTTTCATGAGTATGATTTTCTCCACCCTCGACGCCATAATGTATATGTTGTCGAGTTTTTCTCTATTTTGCTATTATCATGAGCTTGTAACTTATTTAAATTGGACTCAACTCTTATGCTAAAACATCGAATTATTCCTAATCAAAACAATTAAAATAATTTATAAAAAACTTATTTAATTACCAATGTATATATTCTAAATTCGAGTTGTGTGTTAACGTTTTTTCATACTATTCAGAATTCAGATTCAAAACCTTTAGTTTTTCCTTCTTCTTTTTCTCAAAAAAAAAAAAGAGAAATAGTTCTTGATTATTACCGCTATATAATTTACCGGCTATTTTCTAGATCTCAAAGTTGCCTCCTCTAAAACGCGAACATCAAAGATAAATCCAAAAAACTTTACCTTCTCAGCCAAAAAAGAAAAAGACTAATAATTGTAACTTTCATAACCCGGAAAAAATCAAACAATAATAAATATATTAAATGTGAACACCATATATCGTCCACCTAACCCAAGACATTCTTATCCATCGTGTGTGTATACATATATATAATCCTCCTCTGGTATTGGCATTTTGTGACTTGCTGCTATGCTAAACCATGACATTTCATATTTGTAAGTCCTACTTTTAAGTCGGCCCGACCATTCAACGTCTCACACTTGTAACCAAAACCCGTGAGCCAAGAATTGAACCAGTCGCTTCAGACAATTCTTTTTGATAGTTTAATTAGCTAGCCTCCTTAATTTCCAACTTTATCTTTAATGGTAGTTGCTTTTTATTGTTATGAATGTGCTGGATATTATTACATTATATTAGTTTTTTTCTAGCTAGTTCTATTTAACAAATAGCACTAATTAATCAAAACATGCTAACTAGCATTGGTACTTTATATAACACAAAATTGGTTTAATTAGGGTTTAGGGTTTGTTAGGATTTATGGTAAACATGTGATAATAATGATCCAATAAGCATGATCAATTATCAATCAATATTAATAACTGACATTCAAGACAACAGTTAATATTAGAGTGCTATCACTGATTAATTACTTAAAGTGAGATTAATTAGCATCAGTCTCAACTTAACAATTTCTTCACATATTTATATTTTAATTCAAGAAGAAGTTGGACAATGCTATTTTATGCACATATATAAAAACAAAATGATTCAAAAATTAAGTTTGACTTAGTTTGCACTCTTAAGTCTTAATTAAGAGTCTTGAAGTTGATTACTAATATGATCACCTTGGATTTTCAACATGTTGGAAAAAGCGGTCCGTCCATGACGGGTGAACTGAACTCGGTCGGTCAAGGTTGAACCAAGACCGTGGGCCGAGACCAATTGGAAAATCCAATTGAGAAGAACCAAACCCGGTTGGTCAATGTATGAACCGAGGCCGTGAACCGAGACCAATTGGTAAGCTCAATTGAGTTAGGAATGAAAATGAGCATGTAAGGCCCACGACCCCGATTGGGGCTTATATAAGAAGCATTGCTCCTTCCATTCTCATAAGACTCCACCACCTCCAAAATCGGGAGAGAGAGAGGTTGAGACCTCCTATCCCGAGTCCTGCACAGATCACGTGTGACATCTAGACTGCGAAACAGCCGATCACTCCTGTTGTCATTTCAACCATGATTTGCTCGCAAGACCAACATAAAATTGGTTCTGCTCCGTTGCTAGCTTCCGCTGTAATCGAGGTTAGTAAGTCGAACATATTTATTATACTGTTTATTAGTTAACCGGTATGCGATTCCTTCATTGGTATCAAAACCAACACGAGTTTTTAAAATATGTTTCAAAAATATTGTTGGTCTCTGTCTAGGATGCCCATTGTGATTTTTTAGTATTCAACTTTTCGTCTCGAACGTCATTTTTGGTTCAAGTCCGTCCGAAGTCGAATTTTGAAAGTTGGAATTTCAAAATTATGACAAAATATTTGAGATCAGCGACCTCAAAAACGTTATCTGCCAAAATTTCGTAGCGAAATTCCATCGGAAAGATCGTCAAATCGAGGAAAACCCGATCGAAAAATACTAAGTGAGGATACGCAGATGAATTTATTCATCAGATAAGAACGACGATGTGGTGATATGTGATTCGCCTACGCAGACCGCTCAAAACGAGACACGTGACAGAAGTTTTTGGGACACCACGTTGACCAATCAGATGGCGCCACGTGGCAATGACTGATTGCACGATCAAAGTTGTCTGACTCGAACGTGGCCCAATGACAACCCGACACTTGTCTGTGATGTGCGCCACTGGTAGCATGACACGTGTCCTGCGCGTGCACAGTGAAGAAGCGATATTTGGTGAGGGCAACCACGTAGCACGTCAAGACAGCGCCACGTGGTTGCACGAATGATCAACCGGGAGGAGACACGTGGCGGCACCGTGCAGCCGGGCGTGTAGCGCGTGGACGCTCGTGGGAGTGAAGTGGGTGGCGCGTGACATGTGTACCGACCACCATTTTTCCTTTTTTTTTGCAGAATTATTTTTGGAGTTTTTTGGAATTTTCGGTATATTTTTCATAAATTTTTTGAGTTATTGAACTATTTTTTCTAATTTATTGGTGTTTAAATAGTGCTAAAAAATTGTGAGAAATTGCATTTTTCTGCCAAGAATTATTTTGGAAATTAGTTTTCAAAATTATTAGTTTTAAAATGTGCAAATGTGGTTCTCATTTAGATAATTGAAATTATATTTTAATTATTTGAGAAATATGAGAGTACATATATATCCGTTTTATTTGTAATTTATTATAAATATACGAATGAGATAAAACCACGTTGTATTGAATATAGTGCAAATTAAGGAAGAATTTGCACGACTCCCAAAAGAGAGTATTTTGGGATGGTGGTTGTCGTAAAGGAGATTTGATTGTGCATTAAGTGTACAATGGCGATGAATGTTCACTTACTTCATAAAAGATTATGATACTCATCACCAGTATTAGTTAAACTATTGGTTTATACTAGAATTTTATGGAAACATGATTCCCTAAGTATTGAGGAAAGACACTTAGAGATTCTAGTGAGTTAAGAACGTTTTGAAATTAGTATGTCCAATATCACCATGATCACAAAGAGAGATCATGAGAAGTGAGAGATCCACTTTAAGTTCGTATGATTTATAGAATTTTCGATAAGTTGGCACGGCTACTTATGAATTCTATTTTAACACTTTGGAAAAGGTCCATCGTGTATCCAATTGGCAGGCATGTGTTTAATACTATATTTATGTAGTATTATTCTTTGGGGATATTAGCATTATTTGTGTGTTAATGTTATCCAATGTTAATGTATGTATATTAACACTGAGATAGATTGTTTGGATTACATGTTAGTTTAATAAATGATGGTTATTCCATTTATTGTTTTGGCTTATTATTGTGTTAATTTGTCTTCATTTTATGCAATATTTTATATGTTGAATATATTGCCTAATTATTGAGTTTGTCTAAATAATTGAGATGACCAACATGGATTCTCCTAAGTCAAGTGGACTTTAAAAGTAAATCAAAACAGTCATTATTTATTGTCTATAAAATTAAATATAGTATGGTTAATTGTTAAGACCGAGATGGTAAATGTACACGTAATGTACATTTCGATTCAAAGTTTAATAAGAGGCTATGCTAGTTTAATTTTTGGTTGGATAGTAAATATATGTGTATTGTCGAATGAATTACTTGTGTGTAACTATGTCTTATTGTTTGGCATGTTATTTGTGGGATTAACTGCTTATAAAATTCGATTGATGTCGAGACATACATATGTGTATGTTAAAACTATGTTGAGTTTAGGTGGCAACAATCGTAATTCCTAGATTAGGAAAATTTAGCATATACTCTAAGAACTAAGCTCGTGCCCCTTTGAACTTGGTTATGTCCAAAATCAAGGATGAGTAGAATACCACTCAACCCATTTTGGACTGAAATGTCTATAACATGTGGAAGTTAGAAAAATCCACTACGTCTATCATCTTCTTTTATCGGCACAAAATATGATGTATTCACTTGG
>CAODLS010283729.1:0-15447 GCA_948243855.1 Flueggea neowawraea | reverse complement strand
TGGAATGGATATGGAGGGATTTTGAGAATCAGAAAATGAGGATGGATCAGAGGTATTTGAAGTACGAGATGCCACATCTAATGGTGGACTAGTTGGGAGATTTGGTGGACAGTATGGATAGCTAATATTTTCACAATTTTGTTTGTGAAAATTAGGTGGAGAAAAATATGGATATGGTGGAAAATTGGGCAAATTTTGAGAACTTTGAGAAGGTGGAAAAGGTGGAAAATTTTGTGGATATAATGAGTATGATATGTTTACAGAATTTGAAAAATTAGGTGGAAAAAAAATCATATGGATGATTTTGATAATTTGTAGTATTGCTTGAATTTGGATTTTGGGAAAAAATTGATTTTCATTTGGATTCATTTGACAAAAAAAAAGAACAATTGCAATTGAGTTTGTAATTTTTTTTTGTAGAAGAAGAAAGAAAAGTGATTGAAAATGAGTATGAGATTGTATGTAAAAGAGGGTTATTTATAGACAAATTTGTTTTTAAAAAAATTCTAACGATAAAATACAGAAAAATTAAAAAAAAAGTACAGCAACCATCAAATGACCATTGTTGTTGTCAAGTGGGGCCAATTGAGCGGAATGTTCAATAACATCCGGTTCAACTGGTGGGAGTGGATGATCATGTGGCATGTTATGTGGCTCAATGACCCCATAACAGATGCACTTATTATAAGAGAAAAAGAAGGAAAAAAAAGTCATATATAACTGCTATTCTGTTGATGGGAAATTATCACTGACTTTGTGAACAATAATCAAAGTGGAAGAACGTGAATTAAGAATGTAAAACTTCACATAATGAATCTAAAAATCAACAATTATTGATGGCAACATATTATTAAAAAAGTCATATAACTGTTATTCTGTTAAATGGGAAATTATCTCTGACTTAGTGAAAAATATTCAAAGTGGAAGAACATGAATTACGAATGTAAAACGACACAAAATGGATCTCAATATCACACAATTATTGACGGCAACATAGAAGACAAATGAAACAACGCTTTCGATCATTTTCTAAAACAAAAAGAGAGAATCGCTATAGGTTCCAAGTAATCAAAAAGAAAGTTTGGACGATATAACATGTCTTTAAAATGGATCGAAAAGTCATATTTCTCTTGTAGAACCCCAGATTGTGTAACCCTCCAATATTAATAATAATAATAATAATATAAACAAAAAGTGAGTGTTGTTTTTTTCCATGGGTATCTTGCATTATATGCAAAGATAGCAACGTCATCCTCATCCACTTGGTTTTTTCCATTCAACCTTCCTCATCAGGTGTCGACCCAAAGTCGTGCCAACTTGCTTGGCAACTTGCAAAGGCATTTTAATAAACTATACTATATCTTATCGAACAAACCCATCAAATCTTACCCACTTGCAACCCGAGCTCTAACATTTAAAAACATAAACAATGATTAGATTCTACCCAATTTTTTGCGTAAATTAAGGAAGTCAAGGATAATCCGGAAATATATCTCCTTGTAGTCACAATATTTAATTTGCCTTCAAACTAATTTGTTGTTGCATTTACATATTTTCCACTGCTAATCTTAATTAATTTCTTGTTGTTATTTGTAATTAACAAAATTTCATAGAGTAATTTTTTATTAAAATTGTTGGAAAAAACGGTCCATCCATGACGGATTAACCGAACTCGGTCGATCAAGGTATGAACCGAGACGATGGACCAAAACCAATTGAAAAGTTTAATTGAGATGGCCCCGTAAGACCCATGTGCTAAACCTATTGAGCTCATTAGGTCCATTGAGCCCAAAGTCCCATTTAAGAGCTTATATATTAAGAATGGAAGAATGAATTTCATTCTTCCATTCCACACTTCCTCCAACATGAGAAAAAAAAAAAGAGAGGAAGGAGAAGTGATCTTGCTTGCTCCATGCCACCTATGGTCTCGATCCGTGTGGCATCTAGGCTGCGAAACAGACGAGCACTCTCGTCGACAATCCGACCGTGGTTTGCTCGCGAGACCAACATAGAACCGATCCTGACCTTTGTCTTCTACTGCTGGTTGGATCGAGCTTCTGCAATAATCAAAGTAAGTAACTCGAACCTACTTTATTATATTGTTTATTTGTTAAATCGGTAGCTAAATTTTTTCAAAAATTTTGAGTGGGGTGGTTATCCATTTACTGTAGAGAGGGTGCTCCGCTTGGTTACAAGCCAATGTTATCCATCTAACGATCGAGAGGAATAAAAACTTTAATGTGATGACTGCAAAACAAAATTACTAAAACCATGTACGATTAAAAACTAACATACAAAAAGTTTACGCTTTAGGGTTTGATCCATGCCGATACATTAATATATTTCCCAATTCATTATTTAATAATTAAAGGACGTTTTTTAATTGTGGCAGCATTGGCTAGTAAACATTTGGCAACAAAAATTCAGTAAAAACATATTTTATCATTACACATGTGATTATATAGTACTTTAATGGATTAATATATGATCTTGGAGTATATAATAATTGGTACAACTATCATACATTATTTAACCCTCTATGTGGGGAAGAACCAAACAGGCTTTTTCAATATTTGTCTAGATGAGATGACTCAGCTTTAGGTGTTCTTCTGCTAGAAAAATTAAAATAAAATTAAATAATGGAAGGAGACAATAATTCGGAGCTACCTTTCACAGCTGGGAAATTAAAAAAGATGGAAAATAGAATAGAAAATGTGAAGAAAAGAGGAGGAGCAAGTGCACCAAGAAGCTTGGAATTGGCGTGGTTCCCTATATTCAATGAAAGGGAGCGGTGGCGATATCCGCGTCACACCTTCTTTGCTTCGTCTCTCTTCAGAATATTGCCAGGCCATCCCATCCTTTTTTATTCCTCTCATCTTGGTTTTCTGTTTTCTCTTGGGACCCTCTTTATTAGCCGCTAACACACGCATATTATTTAATTTGCACTTCATCAAATTCATTCCTTTTAACAATTTGAGCCACACAATCTTTCACTATTAAAGCAATTTAAATAAATTGCAAATGGTTTTAGAGCCAACCTTATTCTCACTCCGAAATTTTTCTTGAACATCCTGTGATAAAGAGTAGGTAGGTTGATCCAACTCTTTTTTTTAATAGTTATTATCCATAAAATTTAAATTTAGAACTTGACGTATAAGTCTTTATCAACGAACGTAAGTAAATTGACCAAACTTTTATCGTGATGTTCTCGTATGGTGAAGAATAGAGAGAATGATCTAACTATCGGTGATAAGTACATCATGAGTTCAAATGGAATAGAATGTGATCAAAACAACTTCATCGTCTTTCATTGCTTGAGCGCTAAATCTCTTATATTTACAGTAATTAACTTAATTAACAATCGAAATGTTGGTATAAATGTGTTATTTTTAATCAAAGTCACTGACAATTAAAATATAAAATTCATAAAACACGAATTTATAACGGAAGTAGGATGTCGTAAAACACGAATCAACGAAACCCATCGTATTGTGCGTATGCATTAATGTGTTTTATATTTTCTTGCTTTTATGAATACTGCTTGACAAATTACAGAATAAAACTAACTTATTTATAAAAAAAAAGCCGACCATTTTGATGAAGGGATGATTCATGCATGCCGCCGGCCGGTTTGATTTTAATTAGAGATGGATTAAATATGCGATAAAATTGTTAGAAGACAAGTTTGTCCATGTACTTATAACTCGAATTAGAATGAGTATCCAATTTTGGTTGACCACTAAATAGGTTTTTAGTTAACCCATTCCTACTTGAATTTAGAGATGAACTCCTAACTAGTCTTGGTGTGAATCATTAGCCTTGGTGGCTTGTAGAAGAAAACATTGTTCTTTGTTGTACACTTAATTCTTCTTGCAAGATATCGTTCTAGTGACTCTTAGGTTGTAAATACATACTACGTTCTCGTCGTTCTAAAGAAAATGGTTCATGGTAACTAGCAACGAGTTGTTCATTATGTACCCAATCGAGTTAATTCTATTACAAAATCAATTCTGTCATCATACAAAAATGCTTATTTAAATAAAAAAATGAACTGCGATTGTTTTCATATTTGTGTTGTGAAACTTAAAACTTACAATTTTATGAGTAAATAAATCAAAATAATCCGACTTTTAGGATTTATATAAAATATAGTATGTACTTTAAAAAAGTTTATAAAAATCTCGAATTTTGAATTTTTTCTAAAAACAACCTAGTGTCAATATGTCATTTATTTTTGTTGTTATCTTTCATGCTAGTTTGATTACATGGCATACTCATGACGCAATTTGTTAGGAGTGGTCAAGAAATGCCAAAACAACATCGTTTTGGCTAACAAGTCATTACTTGAATTCTATTCTTTTTTAAAAATTTCTTTAATTTGACACCAAAATGCCATCCTTTTGGTATTTTCAATCACTACTGATAAGTTGTCATGTGAGTTTGCCACATAACTAGTTCAATGTGATAAATAATGGCAAAAAATATGAAACATTGACTGTTGTTGAAACAAAACTTAAAATTCATGA
The DNA here is from genome assembly GCA_948243855.1 of Flueggea neowawraea. Taxonomy (NCBI): domain Eukaryota; kingdom Viridiplantae; phylum Streptophyta; class Magnoliopsida; order Malpighiales; family Phyllanthaceae; genus Flueggea; species Flueggea neowawraea. The sequence goes on along the minus strand of CAODLS010283729.1, from coordinate 10,921 downwards.
TTTCTATCGTCATTATTTAAAGTACATGTTATTTTTTATACAAACTCTAAAGATCAAAGTTATTTTAATTTATTTACTCTTAAAAACTTTTGTTTCTTGTATTTTTATGTCAACTATTAAACACTACTCTAGTTATTATTTTTGTTAATTTGCTAATTAAATACGACACGTGGTATGTTCTTGTTTTCCTTTTGTTTTAACCTCGACACGACAATAATTGCACTATTTTATGGTGATTCAGCTAAAACATTACATATGCATCATATAATATATTTACATTGGAGCACTAACAAAAAAAGCGGACATACTTTAACATATGACATAATTTATAAAACTTAAATTAACGTATTGAAATTATAAGTTTGAAATATTGTCCCGTCAATAATAAAATAACTAAAGTTGGGTGGATGAGATCCACCATATGTGAAGTGAAATATCTAATAAAGGGAGGTCCAGAGGTTCAACATAAGTGAAGTGGTAAGCCGTTAGGTGGGTGGTTAAAAAATTGAATAAGATATCACAAAGGAAGATGGTACCAGTAGAGGTGACAAATAGCGGAGAGTTAATTTCACCTGTTGTCATTTTTTTTTTGAAATCACCTGTTGTCATAATTAAACACTCAATTCTGGCATATATTACTCTATATTTTGTAATTTCTAAAGTGTCATAATATAGATACATAATCTCTAATGTGTCATATTTTAGCGTGCTAATTTTATAAATACCACATTTTTATCCTTTAAAATGTGTTTTCTCGTCTCAATCGAAAATCTCTCCCCCTAAAATCTTGTTTTTCTCTCTTCTTTTTATCTTCTCTCTCTTTTGCTCTCCTCGTTTCTCTCTCTCCTTTTGTCAACGTCTCCTCCACCACCATCACACTTCACAGTCTCTTTGTCATCTCTTTCTCTCCAAATCTTCGTCTTCTCCTCCACGGTCGTCAGAGATGTTAAATCAATGATAGAGGGAGCGCGATTGATTTGGAAGGTTCGAGAGAGAGAGATCGTGAAGAGAGAGAAGTCGATCTCAACAATGGACTCATAAATCTCTGCCAAATTTGATTGTTTCAGATTAGTGGCAGTGTCGATCTGGAATGACGACTTTAATCTATAATTGAGAAGCATTGCAGGGGTGGTGTTGTGAATGGCTGCTTTGACGACTTTGTCAGATGGTGCAAACAACACCAGGTTGAACGATGCTACTCAAGAGGGATTGGCGACGGTGCTGCCTTGTTTTGTTTAAACTAATTGAAATCACTCATGTACACTTGTGTACAAAAATGTACATATGTACACACCTGTGTACACCACATCTTGTACATCTATGTATATTAGTATGCATTTTTTTGTATACCGTTGTATACCTTCTTCCAAATTAGTTTTCTTAAATATTTAAAAAAGTGACTATCTTACAAAAATACGTACTTTTTTGTGAATTTCCAAAAAAATGGCATTTTTTATATAGAGAATCTAATGATAGCAGTTCTCAAATTTGGCATTTTAATAAAAAAGCTCTCTCTCTTGGGTTTCGCGCCGACCCATTATGCAACTCATACATTGCTGCTACTCATGGTCGACCCACCTTTGGGGGGTCACTCTCCACCTCTCGGTCATTCCCTATCATTAAGTGGAGTCTCCATCGGCGATTTTCCCACTCCTGGTGATATCTATCGCCCTAATTCTAGTGCCTCTGCCCCCGAATTCGGGATGTCCCCCAGCCCATGGATTGAAGAAAGCATGGCTTGAATCTGGCTCAAGCTCTCCGGTCTCAGCTGAACCAGAAGACCCATCCGACACGAAGCACCGAAAGCCATCCTTTAGAGATACTTTGTTGGGTAATTTGCCTTCCACTTTCGAACCACCTAGTGTTGATTTGGGAGATGATTTTTGTGATGAAGAAGATATGTTGGAAGAGATTGATGAAGATGAAGATGATCCACCTTGTCCAGTAGTTACTCTTTCTAATGAAGAATATGCCACCATGTGTAAACCATGGCGTAAGGCTCTGATTGTGAAGATTGTGAAGAAGCATCTAAGGTTTTTCTTCATTCTAAAACAAATCACCTAGATGTGGCGAGTGAAGGGTACAATGACAATTACTGATGTGGGGAATGATTACTACATTGTCCGATTGTCCTCTGAGATGGATTATGAGACCGCCCTGTTTGGTGGTTTGTGGCTTATTTCAGACCACTACCTAGATATGCAACGGTGGTTCCCTGGTTTTGGCCTAGAGATGACGTCCTTCAAACAAATGGCAATATGGGTTCATATACCCCGTCTCCCCGTTCAGTTCTTTAACAAAACATTTCTTGCTAGAGTTGGGAATAAGCTTGGCAGGACTCTGCGGGTGGATGAAACAACGCTGGAAGCTTCACGTGGCTAATTTGTTAGGATAAGCATAGAAGTGGATTTGGACAAGCCCTTAGTGTCAAAATTCCGCTTTCTATGTCGCCTATGCAGAGTGGAACATGAAGGTTTACACACGTTATGTTTTCATTGCGGAAGGTATGGTCACAGAAAGGAAAGTTGCCCCGAAGCCTCAGCAGAAATGGAGATGGACTCAAGTAAAGCCACTTTAGACCACCCACGTATTGAGCCAGAAATGAACTTAGAGGAGTCAAGGCCAGAGTTGTTGAATGATTATAGTAACTGAATGCTAGCTCACAAACCTAAGAGACGCAAACCATTAGGTCATAAGGTAGTAGTTTCTACCCTGAAAGAAAAATCTCAAACAGCCCCATCTAATGCAAAGTGTCTTGCTTCTGAAAACCAATTGGCTAGTGGTTCAAGGTTTGCGGCACTAGCTGAAGAGATGGAGTCTGTATCCCCAACTACTCCCCAAACTCCCCTGAGTAGCAACTCAGCAGTGAATGCTCTTAAGCCTACTACCCCAACCTCTTCAGGTCATATAAAAAAGGATAATAACCCAGGTTGGATTCCCCATTAGAACCCTCAAAAACACCCTGGCAAGGAGAATGCATCTCCTAATGCTATCCGAGACACTAGTATTTCAACAAAGTCAACTCAAAATGTGTATTCTTCATTGGCCGTTGGCACTCCAGCCAAGAAACTAAATCCAATTCCTGAAGGAACCACGAAGGAGCAAACCTGGAAGGATAAATCCATAACGATGTCCACTGAGCCACTTCTAGCGGAGGCACCAAAGGCTACTGGATCTCAAATCTCCACTGAGGTTTTCTATTCCCCTCAAACCGAATTGCGTTCTCCATCGGCGAATAATACACCGATGGTGTCCAATTCCCCCCACCTTCTGTCTACTGAAGCATCAGACTCTAGGGATTTGGAAGACTCGAATGCTGGCTTATTAGACATGGATACGGATACTACTGAGACCCAACCTTCCCCTATAGACATAGAAATAATTTCTGAAGATTCGACAAAGGCCGCTGAGCAGCAGCTTGGTCATTGATGTTACTGCCCCATCGAGATCCCCTCTTCCCTATTTTTGTGATATTAGTATGGAATTGTCGAGGCTGTTCCAATCGAAAATTTGGAACCAACTGCAAAACATTAATTGAGGTTTATCGCCCCCAACTCGTTGTACTTATTGAGCCATGATGTAGTGGTGCTAAGGCCACTCCGTTATCAGAAAGCTCGATTTTTCCAATAATATTCGAGAAGAAGCACAAGGGTTCCCAGGGTGTATTTGGGTCTTATGGTCCAACCCTAACCTCTTAGTTACTAAGTTGTTATCTTCTCGACAATTTATTCATATAAAATTTGTATTGAATAACGTTTCATGTTTCTTCACAACAATTTATGGCAGTCTAGTTCCTACTAATCGTAAGGAACTTTGGATTTTTATCCATGATATCTCTCTGATGGTGGATGGACCTTGGCCTCTAGCTGGAGACTTCAATGCAATGTTGCGTGTTGAGGATAAGAGGGGAGGAAAAGCTTTCCAATTTCATAGTTCACGGCAATTTGCTCAATGCCTTGATGAATGTAGGCTTGGGGATCTCGAGTCTCGTGGCCCACATTTTACCTGAGAGAGAAGCTCTATGGAAGAAAAGATCGACTAGGCTATTTTTAACACTCAGTGGAAAACAGTTTTTCCCTCGTCCTTTGTAGATTATTTGCCTATGTTGAAGTTCGATCACAGACCACTCTTAGTCCATCTAGCTCTGAATTCTGGTCCCACTCCTCCACAACCATTTTAGTTCCAAAATGCATGGATACTTGAGGATAGTTTTAGAGATATGGTAAGTAACTCTTGGGGACCCAACTGTTCTTTATTGGAATACATTAGTATTTTCATAGGTTCTGTTATGAACTGGAACAAGGTCCACTTTGGAAACTTTTTTTTATCGAAAAAGGAAGTTGCTAAATAGATTGCAGGGAATACAAAGAGCACTTGAAAAACATCCGATCGGGTCCTCAGACATCTGAACAGTAGCTTACAGTCTGAATTAAACTTGGTTTCATTACAGGAAGAAGCATTCTAGAAACAAAAAGCAAGAGATAGTTGGATGGCTTTAGGAGACCGTAACACTACTTATTTCCACAAATCTATAGTCATCTGATCAGCTAAAAGACAAATCCTATCTCTGCTTTCAGTGAAAGAAGAACGGATAACTGATCCTAATATGTTGAAGAATATGGTTGTTTCCTTTTTTAAGTCCTTGCATGAAGATGATGGGATAGCTTCCACCTTGAACTCGACTGTAATTTTCCCGACACTATCTTCAGATTTTTGCTCAGAACTTTAAGCTTTACCTACTGAAGAAGAAATCCACAAGGCTGTTCGCTCTATGAACGGCCTTAAGGCTCTAGCCCGATGGCATTCCAACATTCTTCTATCAATCCCAATGGTCTATAATAAAGAGTAGTTTCAAAGAGTATATCCACAAGCTTTTCTTAGGCGAACAATCGGTGAGGGATGTTAACAACACCTTAATCTCCCTCATTCCAAAGATAGTGCATCCCAGCTTAATGTCTCAGTTTTGGCAATTCGGATTATGTAATGTTGATTACAAGGTGCTATCCAAAATCCTCGTCTTCCGCATTCAACCGTTGTTGCACAATCTGGTGGGTTCTGAGCAGGCTAGTTTTGTTCTTGGCCATCAGATTATCGACAACATAATTGCTGTAAAATAACTGATCCACACTATGAGAAACTTAACAGGGAAATGAGGCTACATGGCTATTAAAGTAGACCTTGAGAAAGCCTACGATCTCATTAAATGGCCCTTTATCAAGGAAACACTTGAATTATGTCGTATTCCTTGTGATCTCATCAGGCTAATTATGGAATGCATCACAACAGTAAAGATGAAAGTGCTCTGGAATGGGGAAGAGACAAAGTCATTTCAGTCGTCCCGTGGCATTAGACAAGGTGATCCACTTTCTTCGTATGTCTTTGTTCTGTGCACGGAGAGACTTGCTCATGTGATTAAAGAGGCAGTTAACAATGGATCTTGGTGCCCTTTCAAGATAGGTAGAAAGGGTCCCCGAATTTCCCACTTGTTCTTTGCAGATGATCTGGTCCTTTTTAGAGAGAGTTCAGTATCCCAAATGAATATTATTTTATCCTTCCTAAAGAATTTTTGTGCTTCTTCTGGAGCCAAAGTGAGTATACAGAAGACTAAACTCTTTTTCTCGAAGAATACTTCCCCTACTCTTGCTACTACTCTTAGTTCAATTAGTGGCTTTGGGAAAGTTAGTAACCTTGGAAAGTATCTTGGTGTCCCTCTCTTCCATGGGAGAATTTCTAGAGCCGATTATGGTCATATTATTGGCAAAGTCCGCCGACACCTTGCTGGCTGGAAGAGTAATTGTCTAAGCCTTGCAAGAAGATTAATGCTAATCCAATCGGTTCTTTCTTCCCTCACAATATACACAATGCAAACTGTTCCAATCCCAAAAATGCTCTACAATGAACCAGATGTTCTAACACGGAAATTTTTGTGAGGCAGTTTGGAAAAAGAGCGAAAAGTTCACTTGGTTAATTGGGAAACTGTTTGTATGCCTAGGATGGATGGTGGTCTTGGACTTTCACTGGCCTCCACTGTAAACAAGGAGTTCATGCTTAAATTATGCTGGAGATTTCTTGCAAATCCCTCATCCCTATGGGCCTAGGTCCTCTATCGTAAGTATTTCGGGGGGCATGAGCCCAATTTCCACAATCTCGATTGCACAAGTGGTCCCCACTGTGGCGGGGCTTAATCTCGGCTTCCACCTATGTCTCTGAGGCTTGCTGTTGGTCAATTGGTAATGGTAAAAGAGCCAATTTTTGGTTGGATGATTGGCTTAATGATGTTGGTCCCCTTATCTCTCATACTATCTCTCATGTACCTGAAGCCATTATCCAACTTTCCGTGCGAGAGGCCGCTCTCAGAATTCAGTCAGGAGCTCTAGAAATTTCCACTCTTCTACCTCAGGAGTTATTCTCAAAACTAAATGTGGTATTGCCACTCATTGGTGATAATCAAGAAGACAAAATGATGCTGAAACCTACAAACACATGTAACTTCTCTCTATCCTCTGCTATCTAGATTATTTCCAATTTTGGTGAGGATTCTAGTAACTCTCCTTACGATGAGTTTTGGAGTTTGATATGGGGGTTGGACTGCCCACAAAGAGTTAAATCTTTTATATGGCTTACTTTTAGAGGCAAATTACTCACCGACTCCCAAAGACATAGGCGAAGTTTGTCACCCTCTGCCAATTGCAATTTTTGCAACAATCCTAATTAAACAATTCTGCATGCTCTATGAGATTGCACCCATATGAAGAAGCAGTGGCTCTGCATTGTCCCACAGGTACTACTCCAATCCTTCTTTACACAAGATCTTCAAGAATGGTTGTGTCTTAATCTACAAGTGTTGAAGTTAAAAACTCAGGGTGTTAGTTGGTCACTTCTATTTAGTGTTATGGAATGGATTAATTGGGGCTGAAGGAATAAATCCATTTTTGAGGAGCTTTCTCATAATCCAAGACTATTCAATCAAGGTGTTCAAATTGCAAAATTTTTTACATGGCCAAAGAAAGACTAGCCAGTCTGCACAGCTCTAGGAAAAAAGAACGTGAAGGGGTTAGTTTCTAAAGTTGAATGTGGATTGTGCGATGCCTAGAAACTTCAGCGGCATTGCAACAAGGGGGCTTATCCGAAATTCAACAAGTATTGTAGTTGGTTGTTTCTCTGTAAACTTAGGCTCTTGTTCCCCTCTTTTTGTTGAATTATGGGCAATGAAATACAGTTTGGAAATGGCATGGCAAAAGGGTCATCAAAATGTCTTGCTAGAATCTGACTCACAACTTGCAATTGACATTGCTTTGAATCCTGAACTGTGGAGAGGTCGGCAACAAACTCTTGTTAACGGACTTCGTGTTCTACTACAACGTCCATGGACTGTTCGCATTAGCCATATAGTTAGAGAAACTAATGTCAATGTTGATTGGCTAGCTAGGCATGGTTTAGGTTTGCCTCTAGGGTACTATGAATTTTGTGATTTACCAATTGTGTTTACACTGTTATTGTATTCTGATTATGTAAGGAATTGTACTCCCATTGTTAATAATTATTCATCAATGAATATATCTACCCTATCGTCCTTTTGAGAGGCCAGTTTAGCTGAATTGTCTGTAGGCGATGTCTCACGCTCCTAGGATCACCTTACCTGAGTTGAGAATCGTGTGGATTGACCATTTAAAAAAATGATAATTTAACTTATCATAAAAGTATAATTTTCTCCGGTAGAGACCCAAGACAGTGGAGATAAAATGGCTTATTAAAAAAATGAAGAGAAAAGCATAGAGAAATAGAAAAGAAAGAGACCCGAAAACGCCTATAAAGAGACAACCAAAATCGATGCTGACATAGGCCGTACACTACAACCATTTTTTGGGTCCCACCACAACACAAAAAAATAATATTAAAAAAAGAACAAAAGAGAGACACACACAAAAATGGATCCCAAACAGAAGACTAGAACTAGAAAGAAGGGCATTGTAGGAGACTCTCTTGGTTCTTTCTCCACAACAAAAATTGCCTCTTTGCACTCTCCAAAAGCCGCCTCTTCTTCTTCCCCTCCCACCCATCTCTATTGTGCCAACCTGTAGTGTACTACCCCCTTCTTCCTCCTCTTCCCCCCTCCTTTTGGAATGTATTTTTCTTGTTTTACCTATTTTTATATATCCTTCTTTTCCTCTTTCTTGTGGATAAGCATGGATCCTAATTTATTAACATCTTATACTTCTAATATCCTATCTTATCCTATCACCAACCCTCCCTATTTCATCCTGCATTTATCCATTAACTCATAGTATTGAAGATAACTCGTACAACATGGATTATTACAAATATTTAGGTTTCCAATTTGTTTTTTGGAAAAGAAATTTACTTCTAATAATTTTTTTGATGTTCACCATAACTTAATGATTTAATTTAGTTTTTGATTGATAGACATAATAAAGTGCATAGACGTCACTTTTATTTAGTTTTTTTTAGGTCTCGAAAGTTGAAATTATGGAGTGAGTGGTAGTGTGAGTCATCTACCAGAATCGAAGTACAAAACCAGAAAAACATGAAACAAAACCAAACCCAACCCGCTTTACATCCGTATACACGATGGATACTGGTGAAACTGAAACCTAGTAGTACACGAAAATTAAAAGAAAAAAAGAAATTAATTTGATTATTTTTAGTGTCATACAGATCTCACTAGACACATTAATAACAAAAATTAGAAAACAAAAATCACCGGCAAGCTCATTTTTTCCCTTTACTCTTTGAGAAATCCTTTACCGGCGACTTTACCAAATCAAAACTCTCCGGAAATATCAATTCCCGGGTAAACATTCATTAGAAAAATAGAGAAAAATTTTACACCAAAACGACGCCAAGTCCTGTCGTGTCACAAAAATTAAACACCGAGAGAACCCTTCTTCTCTTCCACCTCTCTAAACAAACAGATTGAGAAGCTTTCTCTCTCCTCCACTCCCGTACTGATCTCCGCCGCTTTCGAAGTATGTTGCGGCGGTAGTCACTGACTCCTCCGAGTTCATTGACGGAGTTCCAGGGCGCCGGAGTTCCGGGTTACGCGGCGTTAGGCGGAGATCCAGATCGTTCGGTTGGAGTTTCGCCGTAGAACCTGGTTCCTCGAAACGCTTCCGCTTCGGAGACACATTAGATCTCGAACTGGAGAATCGGGAGTGGTGATTAGGGCTAGGAACATGGAGTTTCCACATGTCCGCGCAGGTAACCTCGGCCTCAGAAGCTTCCTCATAGGAAGGAGACGATCCACCGCCTGAGAGAAGCACGGGCATCGGCCGCAAGGATCCGCCGCGTAGGACGGTTTCCACGGCGGCCTGGCAAACTTGCCAATTACCAGTCCACAAGAGGCCAACAGCACCGTTTACAGGATTGACGGTTCTTCCACAAGCTTCGAAAAGCAAAGATTGAAACAAACCTGAAAAGAAAACGATTCAGGCAAATATATGTCAGTCGCTAAAACGATAAATAAAGTTAGAGCAGTAATAATTAATGCAAAAAAAAAGGGCTACAAACGAACCAGGGCGCTGGGATTCGGGGACGGCGGAGATGAAAGACATAAGGCAGGCGCGGCCGAAAAACTTGGCGACAAAAACGGTGGCGTGGCCTTGAGCCTCTGGGCTTTCAATCCACTGTAAGCACGGGCGAAGAATGCAAGTCTCACTGCATCCCTTGCGAAGAACCCTGCAACCGTTGCAACTCATTATTGTCTATTACTTGCTCGCAGCAGTTATAAACATGAAAACACCTAGACCAAAACAAAAATTGAATGAATTGGGAGTGGGTTAGGGATAAGTTGCTTCGGTTGCAAGGAAGGAAGCGAGGGATATAGAGAGAGAAGGGAAATTGAGCAAAGCAGGCGGAGAAGGGATATATATAATGGTGGCAGCGGAAGGTTAGTGGTTGGGTTGGGTTGGGTTGGGTTAACTAGGGTTAAGAAGAGAAGTGGGTTTGTGGGTATGTGTGGGGTGTTTTCATTGGGTTACGGATTGTTGGGCAGACATATTGGAGGGGTAAGGGTTAGATTCCAAAGACCTGGGCGCGAGCGGCTCCGTGTCTCCGCGAATGGTTCTCTCTCCACCGTTGGATTCCCTTCTTATTTTTCTCGGTCCTGGTGGAGCCCATATAATTGATGGGATTTCCTTTTTCTTCATTTTTTTTAAATTTATTTATTTTTCCCTGAAAAAAATAAAACTTAAAAACGATCAATAATAATATATTTTTATTAGATGTTGTTATATAAATATTATTTTTTCACGATAAAATAAACTGAAATAAAGAGAGGATTTGGAGGGAATCTGTGATAGAGTCGTGTTCAAACTCTCATATGGGGAGCACTCACTATGCAAGCAGTGATAAAATGAAGACTTGATTTAATAAGGGACGACTTTTATAATGTTTAAGGCAAAATTCTTCAACTCTAAAGGCGACACTACAACATCCAGCAACAACAGTAGGTAGTTGCCGATGGCCTGATGTATATGGGCGACATTACTCTATGTGGTTCCATCACTGCATACAAGCCTACGGGCGAATGTACATGGGGACAAGGGGGTTTTGAGCACCCCTTGCTACTCTCTATCTTTTCTTTTATCATTAAAAAATAGATATTAAATATTCATATTTAGTTTATTTGTATTTTTTAATTATATATAAAAAATGATCATTATTTATTATTTTATATTTAAAATTTTATTATTTTGTTTTTATACACTATTTATTTTCTGTTATTTTTATTTTTTTAGCAAGCACTTATGCGACTATACATTTTTTTTTCTCCCAACAATTATGCATTTTATCATTGAGCTACTAATTATTTACTTAAATTATTCTCTCTTAAACTTTGTCTTCTTATCCATATTTATGATTTTAATTATTAATAAAAATGATATTATTGATTCAAAAAATA
>CAODLS010283596.1:0-15811 GCA_948243855.1 Flueggea neowawraea | reverse complement strand
TAGAAGGGGGGTTGAATAGTGTGATAATAGAAGCTTTGAACTTTGTCCAAAAGTGAGTGCGATAAATGAAAGAACACCAAGAACTTATAGTGGTTCGGCCAACTCGATGTCTACATCCACTACCTAAGTATCACCACTTAGGATTTTCACTATCAATCTTCTCAAAGATTACAACTTCACTTTCTGGCTAAGTGAGAACTCTTACAAGTTTCTTGATTCCAGTTCAAGAACAAAAACCAACCTAAGAATCTACCCTTGATCCCTCTCTCAATCACTCTTTTAAAAGTGTTTAAAAACACTCACCAACAGATTAAATGCTAGTGATACAAGCAAATAAAGAATGAAATTGAAGAACAATTACACTTGTATCAATAAATGAGAAATTCAATGCTTTGATGCTTGGTAGTTGTAAGAATTCAATATCCAGATTTTTTTCTATTTGTTTCTGGCCTCCCAAGTATGTATTTATACTTATCTCTTGATTTTAGACCGTTGTGGGGTGTAATGTAGCCGTTGTGGTATTAAATGAGACGCATTTAATATACTGTCAGAGTTTTCTTACGTATGTGACATAAATCTTACGTACGTTACCTGACTTTGATGTTCATCACACGTACGTGATAAATACATACACGTACGTTGATCATAGCTTATCCCCAGTTCATGTACATGAATATAATATGACGTACGTGAATTCTATGTCTGAGCCATTCAGTAGCTTCTGTTTTTCAGTCCAGAGCATCTCACGTATTTGAAATTCCATCTCACGTACTTTAGTTCAATGTGACGTACGTGAGTTATTATGCTTGCGTATGTGAACAATCAACACTTGACCGTTGCTTCACCTGTTTGTCTTGATCCACGTGAAATTCAAACAGACATCCTCTGAACTGAAATCTTCGTCTTGTTTTGTATGTTTGATGTACGTGACTTTGTATGTCCCACGTACGTGTGGCTTCATGCCTTCAATTGATTTAATACTTCAATTTTTCTGCTTTAATTCTGATCATAATTCACATACATTGGATACCTCTCACATACGTGACATTCTCTAACGTACGTGTGATCACTTCTCCCAAACTTCCAGTAGCTTCTGTTTTAATTCACGGTTGCACTAACGTACTTGAGACTTTATTGACGTACGTGACACACACACACGTACGTGACTTTAGACACACGTACATGAATCTTCCTCAGATCAAATTCTGCAGTTTTTTCATCATCAAAACTTAGAGAAATCTCAATGTTGACCACCCTTGGTCCAACAGAAAGATGAGTAAAAGTCTCAGAATCCTCTTTGCAAAAAGAGCACCGAAAACAAAAGCTGCACCTTCTTTAAAGAATCGTGTCCTCCATGGGAAGATTCCCATAGAAAAACCTTCCATCCCACAGTGGATCTGGATGGTGGAATAAATTTCCTTCACATAAATTTATTCATTGGCACCAAATTCCTTTAGCCACTTAGCCAATGGTAAAAGCTCCTAACAGAGAATTGGCCGTTAGTTGCGTACCTACATACACAAACATCTGTTAACTCCTTAAGAAAAGGCACCTTTTCTACTGCTTGCTTCACATTTGTCCTCAAGGATGTGGGCAATGACCAGTGACCCTGTGAAAAAAAAACATGCACTTCATCAATCAAAACCCGTAGCTGCTGATAAAGGGCCATACGTTGAGCAACAATAGGATGCAACCACTGACCAGTCCAGAAATTCAACTGTAATTTTCAGTAATAAACCAGGTGGAATTTTCCATCAAAATCTCATAAACCTATCTCAGAGATGACCAAGCAAAAGATCAAAAACAAGAAGCTTAGGGAATGTCAGAGGGTTACAAAACCTAGCTTCCATCACCAGCAAAATTGCATAGGATTGAGTCCAAAGTTGCCAACTAAGACCCTCCAACATGGCTTTCTTGAGCAAACCAATGTCTTTAAGGCCGATACCCCTTTTCATAATGGAAGAACAATAGACTGACCATAAAACCTTAAACACTTTTTGCTTAACAGTGGAACCTATCCAAACAAAGTTTTTGATATTGCTTAGGCCATATGTAAACTGGAAATGAGTGTAATAAAGCTCCGGATGACTGAAGTAACCAAAGTGACTCACCCAGCCAAAGAAAGAGAGGCTCATTTCCATATACTGAACTTACTAGAGATTTGAAAAGGCTGGAGAAATTTCTGTCAAAGAGCACCAAAGAAAAGAGGAAACCCCAATTCATTGAATGGCACTGCCCCCCCCCCCTCTTGAGATAAGTCCAAGTAGTCATGTTCATAGTTGTGCGAGCAGTAATTGCTTTGCCAAAAAAATATTAGACTTAGACCAATTAACAACTTGGCCCGACATTGCTCCATAAAGATCAAACAACCCAAAAAGAGTGCGCATGTTATGCATAGTGGCCTTTGCAAAGAGAAGAATATCATCTACATAAAAGAGGTGAGAGAAAAAATTGGTGGTCTTTGCATACATCATAGGCAATAGAGTACCATTAGAAACATGAAACGAGATGTACCTACATAAGAAATCCTCTGCGAGATAGAATAGTAGTGGTGAGAGAGGATCACCCTGGCAAACTCCCATCGAGCATCCAAAGTAGCCCCGACTTTATCCATTGACAGAGATAGGTAGGCTAGCGGTGAAAAACAACTCCAATATGAAGTTTCACAACTATAGTGAAAACCCAAAAGCATCCAAAACCTCAAAAAGAAAAGTCCAATAAACTATGTCAAACGCCTTTTGAATGTCAATTTTGAGAGCCATATTTCCTCCGAAGCACTTTTGTCAAGCATATTAACCCCTTTTGAAGCCAAAGCAATACAATCTGCAATTCGGTGACCTTTGATGAAACCGAATTGTTGAGGGGAATGATCCTGGCTGCCACCCTAGCAAGCCGATCTGCAATATTTTTGTAATGATCTTGTAGCAAAAATTGCTCAATACAATGGGGTAGTATTGATCAATTATGATGGCCTCTTTAAACTTTGGAATACAAATCATAAGGCTCAAATTCCAAGTTGGTGTTATTTGCCCACTCAAGAAAAATATCTTGACATATGTGCATAAGTCAATTTGAACAATATCCCAGAACTCCCGAAAGAAAGCCCAGTAAATCCATCTAGACCTAGTGCACTATACGAATCCATGCTGAACACTGCAAGTTTAATTTCCTCACTAGTAGGAACAACAACCAAACCCTCGTTTTCCACATTAGTCATAGATGCTGGGACAACCTGCTTAACAAGAGACGAATTCGTATGAATGGGAGTAGACTTAAATGGTGTGCTATAATAGTCCACAATATGGTTAGTAATAGTATCGAGATCATTAACCAAATGATCACCAATCTGCATAACCGAGATGTTGGCAAGAAGCCTACGCATAGAGTGGACCAGATGAAAGAAACTAATGTTTTTGTCTCCACACTGAAACCACCTAACTCGACTCTTTTCTTTGCAGAAAACCTCTTTTTTGCTGTAAATAAATCTCAAGCTTAGCATGTGCCTTAAGTTCCTCCACAGAAAGATCATTCGAAATTCCTTCAAGAGCAATATGATTTTGAATATTACGTAAGTGGGATTCGGCAGTAGTGATATTTATGTTGAAATTACCAAAAACCTCCTTATTACATACACGAAGACCTCTAAGAAGACGCTTCAACTTTGCAATCATTAGCTGAAAAGGGGGCAATTGTATTCCCGGGGCATTCGAGTTTTCCTGAACAAAGTTTCGAAGGCCAGAGTGAGACAACCACATAGAGTGACACCTGAAACAAGTAGGAGGGGTATAGTTAAGTTTCTCACAAGACAACAACAGCAGTGCATGATCTGAATTATGCCTAGCCAAAGCCACAGTAGAAACTGTGGACCAAGCGTCAAAAAATTGACTGGTAACCAGATCCCTGTCTAGCAAACTCTCAACCCGTGCTGAACGCCCTCTACTGTTACACCATGTAAAGTGCCGTCCTTGGTGAGGAACTTATAGAAGCTCATTAGAATCAATAAAATGATTAAACTCCCTATAATGTAAAGATGTCAGTGGCCTCCCCGTTTTCTTATGCGCACCCCTCAAAGCATTAAAATCCCCCATCACTACCCATTTATCCGGTGAGGGTGAAAAAGAGGCCAATTCCTCCCACAACCGCAACTGCCGGTTCTGCCAAACACTCACATAAACAAAGGAAAATTTAACAAAAGAATTCTGCAAACCAAATTCAAAAGAAACATGTTGGTCCGAAATGGAAATACCAGTCGGATCCGCATAATCTCTATGAATTAAAACCCAAAGCGTGGAGGGGTCTTTAGAGTTTGTAGCAACCAATCTCATTCCTATTGAATCCCAAAATCTTGTAGGAACACTGTCAAAAAACCACAAATGGCTCCGCAATGCAAAGAAAGATTAGTCTGTTCGAAGACCATATATTATATAAAAAAACGTCTAGTATCCTCATTACCAATACCCCTACAATTCTAGTACAAGGGCTTCATTAATATCTGATAGGTTGTCGTATCAATCTCCATGAGAGTCTTGGTTTATAATCGGTTTGCCCCTCAACGGTGTTATTTTTCTTACGGTGTGATGGAGTTATCCATACCCCCTCCTCAGCTTCAGCCTCATTTGCCCAAGAATTAGTAGCAGTATCGTCTCACTCTCATAATCTGTCTGTTGGTTATCCTGAGCAGTAGGTGCCTCAACCTCTATTGGAAAAATTGAGGCTTCAGAAGAATGGATTAGAACATTATGAGAGACTGCAAGTGTCTGGTGAGAATCAACATCTCTAGAAGGTGACGTTTCAGTTGCAGCCTCAGGCGGCATAACCATAGGAACATGAGCTTCGGCATGAGAAGGGGCCGCCGCAAGAGGTAAAACTGTCGGCTCCACAGGAAAACCAAGAGTTGATTTTGGAACACTGGGAGTATCCGTAGTCTGGACCAAGTCAGACCGCAAGGCTTGAAATGCATTATTGAGAGGCACCTCTGAATTTTTAGGAACCCAATCTTTTTTAGTCACTGGTTTGGATGGCTTAACAGGAAGCTTTGGTTTCCACTGCTTTGTTTAGACAATAAGACACTGAGGTTGTGACCTATGCTCTGACAAGTAGTGAAAAATTCAGGTAATTTTTCATACACAATTTCCACGAAGAAGCTTTTACCCGGCCTTTCCAACAGCAAAGTCTCTGAAAGTTTCGCTGCTAAATCAACTTCAACCAAACCCCGTGCAAAGTGGCCCAAGTCACCAGTGAGAGTAGTGTTATCAATTCTCAATGGAGACCCAACTCCCCTAGCAATGTCAACTAATAGCTGAGGGTGTCAGTATTCCTAAGGAAGCTTGTGTATTCTCACCTATACTTATGTCGTGGTTACCTTTTGCGCATCCGGATAATAAATCTGGAGTCCATTTTTATAGCTGAAGAACACCAGGATTCAGAGCAACAGTTCCTCGGCTGAGAACTGCATTCTTCTCTTCCTGTGATTGCAATACAATATTAAAGTATCCCCGACCTATCGATATAAGAAACCCCAAATAGAACAACTTTACCTTCAAGTCAGCTACTCTCCACTGCGATTTCCCCCTTGCCAGCGGAACCCGTCCAATCACAGCATGTTGACATTGTTTCAACCTCTCGGCGTAGACGACCTCGTT
Organism: Flueggea neowawraea; assembly: GCA_948243855.1. NCBI lineage: Eukaryota > Viridiplantae > Streptophyta > Magnoliopsida > Malpighiales > Phyllanthaceae > Flueggea > Flueggea neowawraea. Next base: position 10,169 of record CAODLS010283596.1, on the reverse strand, counting down.
AATAGGAATGAAAACGAAGCCACCCTTATTTTATGGGGCAATGGATGTCGTGGGCAAGGAAGACATAGAACCCATTACAACTGAAGCAAATGATAGGCCAGGATGAGGTGGCATGGTTGCAGCCATGGCAGGAGGTTCAGATGAGGTCAGAATATGATGCGCAACCGATGCTCCTGGCAGAGATGGAGGCGACTGAAGCTGCTGTTTCATGGAGAAGAGGTTGGCGATGTCGACGTAACAGTCCAGTGGGGTGATGGTCGAGTGTCCAGGGGGCCGGGAAGCGGCTGTACGAGTTTCAGGTGATGACTGGGCCTGTTGGGAAAATGAAGCACCCAGCAGAGAAGGAGACGGCCATATCATACAAGAGAATAAAACTTAGGATAACAAAACTTGTACAAGTTTTAGGTGATGACTGGGTCTTTATATTATTTTCTCAAAAAGACCTTAGGATATTAAAACTTGCATTTTTTTATTAATCATACAAGATTTGTTTTTTAAATTTTTGTGATTAACAAGGTCCATACATCATATGCTTTACAAGTACCTTTCATAAATCTAAATATAAAAAAGGTATCTTTTCATAGAGATCTAATTTATCAATTCATTTATTTAAAATTTCAGCAAATACATATTTATTGTAATCATCTACGTTTTTAATCTTGATTCTTGGCTCATCAATGAGCAAGATGTGAGCATGAGATAAATCTAGGTTTGATTTTTTTTTTTGACAAAACGCTTTTGGAATTCAATTACAAGAACATGAGAAAAACTCTAACAATAAGATTAGGTCTATCTTGGGCAACTTTCCTTCTGTTAAATTCTTCTATTTCTTATGTCATGGTTATGAAAAGATGTCGTTTTCAAAATTATTGAATTAAAACCATTACAATCATATATCAATATCGCATATCTCTTGACCCGCTATTGAGTGATGCTTTTAGCATCATTATTTTCTCAATCTTTTTGCCTTAATTCTCTCCAGCAATATCACAATTACATAGGTAATCAGGTAATCTATGTAAAATACACTTCTAATTCTCTTTACGTTATATGATACAACCTGTTAGACAAGTTATATCAGATTTCTCACCTTTTGAGCAAGTGATGCTCCTTTGACACCTTTCGAGCAGGCGCAGCCCTAATAAAAAGAAAGTATGAGAAAGACAGTTGTAATTTTATTCCCATGATAACAATGTTCATTACAAGCCTATATATAGTTGAGGGTTTGCTAAATTAAGAAGTAATAAATAAATATGAGAAATAATAAGTAAATAACAACTCTTGCCCTGCATTCAACTAATTGGCTAATAACAAAGTCCTTAAACTTCGCAGGAACCTTCCTCACCCGTTTCGGTCTTGCAACTTGCTGCCTTGATAAAAGGGACAACTTCTCTTGATCTCCCTCTTCTGCAACAACATCAGATTTCATGCTCGTATCACTCCCCTCCCCTACAAAAGCCACCTTGTCCTCAAGGTGAAAATGTGGAAACTCCTTGACAAAGTCAGCTAGAGACTCCCAAGTTGCATTTTCAGAAGAGGTCCCTTGCCACTGGATGAGAATTTGTCGCTCCATTTTACCATTTTGCAGTATATTTCTGTAAGCACAAGCTGCTAGGGGAACAATTACAGGATGATTATCAACAACATCAAGTGGTAAAGGAGACAATACATCTGGTACATCCCCACGATAAGGCTTAAGCACCGAGACATGGAACACTGGGTGAATGGAGGATCCTGGTGGCAATTCTAGCTTATAAGCAACATGTCCAACTTTCTCCAGTATAGTGAATGGTTTGTAATACCTTTTAGAGAGTTTATAAGAGGATCGCTGAGCCAAAGTAGTCTCCCGATATGGCTGCAAACAAACGAAGTCCCGATCTTCTACTTGCCAATTCAGCTCTCTTCTTTTTTGGTTGGCTACTAACTTCATATGTTGTTGAGCTATGTGCAAATTGTCTTTTAACAACTTCAACATATCCTCACGCTCCATCAATAATTCATCTAAAGCTTGCAGTGACGTAGATCCTTTTTGGTAATGAGGAATGGTAGGTGATGAACGGCCAAAAAGAGCTTGGAAAGGACTCATCCGAATGCTACTATTATAGCTGGAGTTATAGCAAAACTCACCCCATCCGAGATACAAATACCACTTGGTTGGCTGCTTATGTGTAAATGCCCGCAAATACTGTTCAATTCCACGATTTACCACCTCTGTTTGACCATCCGTTTGCGGATGATAGGCAGTGCTATGCTTCAACTTGGTACCACTTAACTCAAATAAAGTCTACCAAAACTAGACATGTAAAAATCGAACCGGACCGTTCAAAACCAGAATCGAACCAGAACTGGAACCGACTGAACAAAACTGGAGGGTTGCAGTTTAGGTTTTGGTTTAAGGGTGTTGAGAACCGTGGAATCGCCGGTTTCGAATTGGTTGGAACTGATAGTTCAATCCTTATAAACCAATAGTTTTAACCCAAATTAGTGGTTTATAACCTTTCAAAACTAGTATTTTGACCAAAACCAGTTGTTCAACCTTCCAAAACCATAAATTAACCTCTAAATCAGCGGTTTTAACCATTTTAGATCATTATTTCTAACTAAAATCAGCGGTTCAACCTTAACAACCTCGGTTTAACAATATTTTTAAGAATTTTTTTTAAAAATCAGTTCAAACCGACCGAACTGGAATCGCCGGTCGAACCGCTACAAACCGAAACCATACTGGAACCAGAACCGAACCACCTCTTCATGATCTGGCAACATGTCTAGCCAAAACTTACTCATAAATATGGGATCACGGTCGGAAATAATGAAATTGGGAAATCCATGGATTTTGACAACAATATCCATAAATCATTGCGCAGCTCGTGTTGCATTGAACTGAGTAGGCAAAGCTGCAAAATGTGCCGATTTAGTTAATCGGTCGACTACCACCATAATTGTTGTATATCCGCAAGACATGGGAAGCTCAATAATAAAATCCATAGTTAATTCGTTACAAACCAATGAAGGAATAGGCAGAGGCTGTAGCAAACCTGTTGGTGCTTGGGTAGAATATTTTGTTTGCTGGCACACCAAACAAGCTAAGATGTATTTTTCCACATATTTCCGCATATGACCCTAATAAAATAAGGAACCCTAGCTCACCAAAGTTCGTTTTACTCCTGAATGGCTCGATAGTGGCGAAGAATGATACTTTTCCAATAATTTTTCTTTTAATAAAGAATGGGAACCAAGATAGTACCTGTTTTTATGTAGCAATAACCCATCTCTTCTAGTGTAAAAAGAAGATAATTTGCCTGCATCCAGTTGGTTGTGTAACTGCTGCAACTCGGGTAATGCTTTATTTTCACGTCACAACTCTTCTTTGAAGGTACTAATCGGTCGACTAGCCAAGAGCATTGCACAGTGGTTTTAGTTATGTAATTTCTCCTTAGGGAAATTGAGATAAGGCATCGGCAGCAACGTTCTCCCTTCCCTGCTTGTATTCAATAGTAAAATCATATCCCAATAATTTTCGTACAAAGATCTCCTGTTCAGGGGTTTGAATTACTTGAAGGAGCATTTTCTTTATGCTCTTATGGTCTGTTCTTATGATTAAAAACCTCCCAAGCAGATATTGCCTCCATTTACTTACGGCTTCAGTAATGGCATGCAATTCCTTGAAATAAGTGCAAACAGCCTGCATTCTTGGACCCAACTTCTTGCTGAAATAGGATAAAGGATATCTATCTTGCATTAGCACAACCCCTACTCTGACATTGGACGCATCCGTCTCTACAACAAAGGTTTTACTAAAATCTGGTAATTTGAGTATAGGTGCCTTAGCCATTGCATCCTTCAATTTTCCTATAAACAATTAAGCACCAACTGTAAGTGTTCTCAATGATCAGTTAAATTGGCACTATAAATCAGTATGTCATCGAAGAAGACAATCATAAATTTTTGAAGATAAGGGGCAAATAATAAATTCATGGTGGCTTGAAAGATGGATGGAGCATTAGAAAGACCAAAGGGCATCACTAAAAATTCATAGTGACCTTCATGCATCCTGAAGGCTGTTTTATAGATATCTTCCCATATTTGATGGTAACCGGCATGCAAGTCTAGCTTGGTAAAGATGGTGGCACCGTCCAGCTCATCCATCAACTCATCTATTGTAGGGATAGGAAATTTATCCTTCACCGTGACTGCATTTAGTGCCCGGTAATCCACATAAAATCTATAGGTTCCATCTTTTTTTCTTACTAACAATACCGGGGAGGAGAATGGGCTTCGACTTGCTCTGATTATGCCTTGTTCAAGCATCTCCCGCACTAGCTTTTCTATCTTCTTCTGATAGTGAGGATATCGATAAGGCCGGACATTGACTGGTTTGTTATTTGGATTCAAGTGTATCCAATGATCTATAGCTCTTGGCGGAGGTAATGATTGTGAGACAGCAAACACCCCTGTAAATTGTAGGTTCCGGCATTTGGCTAGGAAACTGTTCCTCTTCTATCTTCTCCTGCCTTCTTTTTCTGGTTCAAGCGAATGCAACTCATACAATTCTTTTATTCCCTTGCTTGTGATCAGTGCTTGAAGCTGATTAAAACTAATTTGTAGAGGCTTAAGTGTTTTGTTTCCCTGCCATAAAATTTCCATTGAAAGGCTAGCATAATCATGTGCCACCATTTCTAAGCTCTGCAACCGTTAAATTCCAAGTACAACTTCTGCTTCATGTATTGCCAATGTAGTCTCGAAAATTAGCTGTAGCTTGTACTTTCAGCTTCAATTTCTCCACTAAAACTGGTTGGATGAAATTATGGGTACTCCTACTATCGATGAGCACCTGGAATTTCTGCCCTTCAATCTCGCCCCAAAGTCGGAGTGAACGAGGATTGCCATGGCTTGCCAGTGTATTGAGTATCGAAACATCTGCAGTCAATAATGTCTCATCACTCTGGTCCTCTTCTGGAGGAATTTCTTCTTGCCTCGCCTCCACCCCATCATCATCGGTGCCCAGCAGCATAAAGAATTTACTACGACATCTGTGATTGGCTGACCACTTCTGGTCACAGTTGTAGCATAATCCTTTCTCCCTTTTTCCTGCAATTCATTTGGTGTTAATCTCTTAAAAGGTAAAGAGGGTGTATTCTGGGGAGGTGTAGTTAATAAAGGTTTGTTGCATGTTTGTGTATTAGGCGCTGGTAAAGCGAGACCCGAGACGTAGGTTTTGGTTAGAGTGTAATTTGGCTGTGGATTGGGGAGAGGTCGAGAATTGGGTAGAGTTGGGTTTTGTCGGGTTTGCCATCTAGGAATTGTTTGAAGCTCGGTCTGGGTTTCTTCGATGCGAGCTTCATATTCACGTGTTAGTGCAAAGGCCTCAATCAATGTATTTGGGTGAGCAAGTCGAAGTTCCCTATTGAGGGACGGTTTTAAGCCAACGACAAAGAAAGAGAGAGTAGGAGAAAGACGGCTGTAATTTTATTCACATGATAACAATGTTCTTGACAAGCCTATATATAGTTGAGGGTTTGCTAAATTAGGAAGTAATAAATAAATATGAGAAATAATAAGTAAATAACAATTCTTTCCCTGCATCCAACTAATTAGCTAATAACAAAGTCCTTAAACTTCGAAGGAACCTTCCTCTCCCGTTTCGGTCGTGCAACCTGCTGCCTTGATAAAAGTGACAGCTTCTCTTGATCTCCCTCTTCTGCAGCAACATCAGATTTCATGCTCGTATCATTATAGTAGCCTAATTATTAATTGGTTCAAAAGATTATTAAATTTGGTTCAACTATGATGTGTTATTATTAATGTTTGTCCATACTTGTCTCTTTTTCGTTAACTAACCAATTTCTCAATACAATCAAAAGAAATGGATATACAATTGGTGAATAAGGATTATCGTTTGATAATCACAAATTTAAGAGTAATTTGAAATTTGACAGAATTTAAAATAATGACTCTTAAAGTAAAATTTGTTACCATATATGCTAACTTGTTACCATGTATACTAACTTGTATTTTAACTTGCCTAGCTAATTCCTCATGTGCTATGCAAGGGATTTTAATAATCTTCATCATTATTGTTGGTGGTTTATTCTAAATTTTTATATTCATTTTTTGTAAGAGTTATTTAGATTTTTTTGTTGAGCCTTGAAAACAAGAGAATGAGAAATTTTCTTGTTGAGCCTTGGGAAAAACAAGAGAGTTTGGGGTTTCCTAGTATTTTTCCTAGTAAAACTAGAGGTTATAAAGTTTCCTTGTGATCCTAGAAAAGAAGAGAATTGTACAAAGGGTTTTTCCACCCGAAAATGAGAAAATAGTGGATTCAAACTCTCAAGTGCACTTAATGAGTAGACGTAGCTTAAATAGGATCTAACTACTATAAATTCGGCTTTATTTTCTCTATTCCTACTCTTTTTACGTTACTTACATATATATTGTTTTGGATGAATTGGATTATTTAGTTTTAAGTGCTTGAATTTTCTTCCGCTTACTCAATTTATTTGTTCTTACTTTGTTTTAAAAAGATTTCAAAGAAACTTTGTTTATTTATGTTGAATTGCAAAATTGTTTGTAACAAAATTTTCTACTTGTAAAGAATCTGATTCACCCCTTCTTGAATTATCACTTTAGGACAACATTACATCAAGAAATGATTAGTAGTGGTATTTATAAAGGATCTAAGGGAAAATATTAAATACAATTAAAATTTAAATTTGATATTAAATATATATCTTTGATAAGTGTTAAATTTTCATGTTAATTTGCCTCATTTTGCTTGTTTTTGGCTTGCAAAGATTATTAAAATGGGTTGTTGGCTTTAACTTTTTAATTGTGGGTTAATGTAGCGGGATGACAAATGATCAATTTAGAGGCAAAATGGGTTGAAGAAATACCAGAACATATGCTAAAGAATGCGAGGCTGTCGTCACATATCATGTCAAAGCCACGACTGGATTACAAATAAAACCATCAAAACCGTGATTGGAGCAAAAAGTAGGTTGTTGGTGTCAGTCACAACCCCGACTGCTTCATGCCTTAATTTTGTCACAGCCGTGACGGGCTGTCCAGACAAGAATAGGGCATGTTGTTCGAGTAATTCACATTGGGTTTCAACTTTTTAATTTGACTTTTGACCTATGTTCAGGCATCTGTTTCACCACTCGTTTTCGGACCATGACCGACGTATGAAGCGAATCGTCTATGAGAGTCCGACCCATCTCGCACAAGCATCATAAAACAGAACTAAAACTAATTTATTTCAAATAATACTAAAACCATTTTAAAAGTTATTAATAAAAATAGAAACCCAAACAGCTTTAAAACAAAAGTTTTCGTAATAATAAATTTATTATCAAATCAGAAATATATTTAAAAACCAAATAAATATACAGAGTCAAACACCCACAAGTATACAGATGTGGAGCAACTAATAAAATAAATCATTGGGCCCGAACAAAAGGGCACTGACTGCAACTGCAGAATGGCTCACCGAGTGTTGAATGTCAATAGATTGCATTCAACCAAAATCACCTGAAAATAAAAACAAAGGAAATAGACAGAAAAGAAAGGGGTAAGAATCCTAGTGAGGAAACGACAATCCAGAGTGGCTCTGAGCCTTACGCAAACCGTTTTGAAAATATTTGAAAACATCACATGCATATATAAGTGTATATATGTATACACGCTAAATACAAAATAATAGTTTCGAAATTCTTTTCGAAATCGTTTGCAACCAGAGCAAACAACAGAAAAGCAGACATACTGAATGCCTATTTATATCATATGAGTAAAAAGCCTAAAATTTATTCTAGATTATGCAAAGGTTTACGTTATAGTGAAACATATTATGTTACATCAGTTACCAACTGAACAGAGCTAATAATTACTGATAATATTCCTATATTATACTAAAATTGCGCTAACTAGACTAGATCAAATAAACTAGTAATCTTAAGAGCCTAAATGTACCCGGCTCAAAAGGGCTAATAGTTGACAGTCTTAGGGGCTCAAAATAGTACTCCGTCCATCCTAAGGGTCTCAAAGTTATAACAAACAGAAACTGATCTAAGTGCACCCACGAACATTGCAGTCCATGTGCTCCCAGCAAGATGTACTCTGTCAAACTACTGAACAATAGACTATGGGAGAATGAGAAATAATACAGACTCATCAAATTTATTATTTTCCCGCATAAATTATATAACACTACTCAGCCTGACAGGGGACCATTATGAAAATCCAAAATCAAAATCATACGTGGATTTTTCCACTAGATCATATGTGGACTCTACCACTAGAACATATGTGGACTCCGCCACTAATCAAAATCACATCATGTGCCGGGCCGGGACACATGGCTACCTACAACCCTAGTAGCTAGGCATTCACATCATTGGTATACCAAAGGTTACGTTTTACCCCGTAACAAAGGTGCCCCGAGTCAGAATAATTAAACCATAATGATTACAGAAAATGTAAACGAAGAATCAAACAAATAGTAGTGGATGCACAACTGACATATCATGTAATAACTGATTACAGAAATCAATGAACAGATTTCCAAAGAATATAAATATTTCAAAAATATTTATATAAATTGATATATAACAACCAAATTCAGTTAAGAAAACAAATCTTTATTTCAACGAAATACAAGCTCAACAGAATATGTATTACGGAAAAATATTTTCCTTTTTATTGACCAGAAAACTTATATAAACAAAAACGTTCATTTCAAAACATGATAACTATTTCAAAATTTCAAATAATATCCAAACAGGATTTTATAGTAGTGGTTTTCATGTAAGACAAATTTTTAGGATTCCCTATCTTTTATTTATTCCAAAATTACATGTAAAGGTCTGAACACAACAAAAACAAATAGATTTAGAAGACATAACCTATGTGTCTGAAGCTGTCATTCCACTCACCTGAAAATCCAAGCTGAATGGCCCAGTCGGGCACCAATAGTGGCTGACTAACATCGCTGACCAGGATACGAAGCTGAAACAATAATCAAGTGGAATAAAAGACATGATGCTGGTACTGTGGCCGTACCAAAATGCATAATAATGCAAATGCTAACTCAAACCCCTAAAATCCCATTCCGAATTAATCTCAAACATTCTCGGCTCAAAAATCAATCATCTCATAAAATTACAATTGGCTCCCCAACCCATGTAAAATTATGTTCTAGTCCTTAAACTTTTCAAAATTTACATATCAGTCCTCAAAGTATTCTGAAATTACTAACTAGTCCTTTAAGCAGTCAAAATTTTTAAATTAGTCCTCTAACTCTCAAAAATAACAAATTAGCCCCTAACATGCAAAATGTTAGATCTAATCCTCAATTTATTCATAACCATGAAAAATTATACTTTTAGTCCTTTCAGTAGAAAAATACACCAAAACATCCAACTCTCGACTCAACCGATAGAAATCTTGTTCAATCACTTACATTGACTCTAATCAACCTCCTGAACTCAAATCTAACATCAGTTTTATCAAAACAACAACAGAATTGTCCAAATTGGCTCAAACCCGAATTGAACCATAACCCATTCAAAACAACATCAAATTTGTGACAACCCAACCCTTAAATATGCATGCATTGCATAAACATATTTATTCATGTTTCACATTAGGCATTTTCATTATTTAGATGCTGTTACTTTAATTTTAAGTAATAATTTAGGATTGAACTTACTTTGAGAATAATAATTTAGGACTACACTATTAAGAAAATAGATAAAGGAATTAGTTAGAGAATAATTATTAAATGTAGTCACACAATCGGAATGGATTTTGATTAAGGGATTGACTTTGAAGTTTATTCTAAGCTTGTGCGCCAAAAAGAATTAGAAACGGGATACAATGACTTAAGTTAGAAAATAAATGTATGAAGTAAGCTAAAGTAAGGACTAAGTAGAACAATAAAGAAGGAAATCAAACAAGAATGAAAAACATAATACATGAGGGATTAAAAAAAATATTTAAGCTTGACACATGGTCAAGTTATTACGGCACCAGTAAGTGTATAAGATTTTCTAAGTGTGTCATATTTTTTTTATCTCATCCATTGATCTATTGAAGTAAGAAGCAAGTCGGCTTAGATAGTTAAAAAAATAATAAAATCAGTAAAAGTAGAAGATTTAAGGATGAGCTCGGTA